>JAOCPS010045494.1:0-16806 GCA_025505425.1 Graphium colonna | reverse complement strand
TAAAATTGCATAATTTAGTAATGTCACCAAGTAGAGCTCTGCCCACGTCACCGGCAGAAACGCTAACAAGATCTTTTGGATGTTGTGGCGTTATGCCATCAATGCCGCTGGCAGAACCACTACAAAATTACATAATTGCATCAAAAGTTTCGTTATCGTTAATTTGTAAAGCCTGAAAGTTCAAATGACGCATTTTTCAAATCACCATCCATAACTTTATATTCAACAGCTTTTTTTAAATTGAATTTACGAGGCGGTCTTATTATGGATGGGTAAGGTGGTGATATTAAATTTTGAAAAATAAATTTTAATACAAATTGAAAATTATAATATAATCGAATTAGAAGCGTAAGATTTAAGTTTGTTTTTAATAGCCAATAAGCTGACACTATTTCAGTCAACTCGTATAATAACTGAACGCGACTCTGACTTATAGCAATAATGAATAAATAAAACGAAAGGAGTAATATTAGATCTACACCGCGCAGCTCCATCTTCTCAAAATATTTTACACCCACTCACCGATCAATATAATACTAAACTAACACATTATCTTCTGCTTTCTTTTTCCTGAAATTATAATAGTTTTCATCGTGCTAGGATTCAAAACCTATATATTATTAAAAACTTAATTTGATTCTTGATTTTGGTACTAAGCATTTTCGTGCTGCTTTCTAAGTTTCATAGATTGCTACTTTATAATCAATGTTTTTTAATTCTAAATATTCATAAAAGGCGTAACTATTTAAAGAATGTTCATACTGCGCTTATTTTTGACATTTTTTATTATTTTACACTAGCAATTCATCGTGAATAAAATGACTATTGACAACGTTACCAATTTATGTTAATTCTTCCATATAAACAACAATATTGAACCCGAAATAACTGAATTGTAGAAATTAATTTCAAATTTCATTACTGATTAAATCTAAAGTTTAGGTCACGTTTAACACAACAAATTAAATAAACATTTAATACTGATTCTTACAAAATAACGCCTACCTAGTTATCCACCCGAATAACTCGTACCACTTGGAGCATGAGAATTTACTTACGATGATATGATTTATTTCTATTGTGTTTCCATATTCTATTAGAGATAGCGATTCCCTTTTTTTAAGATCCCTTATCATATACAATTTTTAATTGAATTTATAAAAACTCCTTTTGTGAGGACATCAATAATATTATAAAATGGAGATTGTGTTTCTAACAAATTACTTTATCGATCTTATTTCTAAGATGCTAACATTATAATTTTGAGTTTTTTTGTTGATTAATAACAAAAATACTTATACATAGTTCTTAGCAACAATTCAAAAGCTGTTAAAATTAAAGCTTCCAAATTAGTGTACCAAAGGCAGGATGGGATCGCACCGTTCTTGATTACAATAAAATCTATTCCAGGCGAAAAAGGCAATATAAATCAAAATTCTTAATTGTTAATCCTATAAGTACTAGTAATTACCCAGATGTAAGAGCAATATTTATTTTAACTCAAAGACTCTTTGGACAGTAAATAGAATTTTAAGATAGATCGTAGCACATTCACATAATAGTCAGTCTGGATTTCAAAGAAAACTAAGCTTATTGAATTTCTATCTGACGCGACGAACTCCATGTTTCTAGATCGACATTCAGAGTTTTCCTCAGGTTTGAGAATCTAGTTTCAAATTGGTTTATTCAATGTTCTTTTCCGTCGTCTTAAGCCTTTACAGCAGATTTAGGTCGGTTTTATTACATATGACTACGTTAATTTACTCAATCGTTTTTCCAAAATATAGAAACGATAAAACAAATCTTAAGTCGTAGTTCCTTCCACGAAAACAATTGAGTAAATATTCCTCAGAAGTTGATTCAGTCTTATACAAATGAGTTTCTGCAAATACCGCCCATAGATTAAAAAGAAAGTGTAAGAATAACTCTTTTTAAGCTCATCGTTATTTTAACAGGGTAAAGCATTATTTGCTTAATTCATGGAACGAGATATCCAGCCGATTTATTAGTATAAGTATTACATTAGGCTTTACAAACCATATTTAATTTTATTTGTATCAAATAGCTTACTGTCAATTTAAGGATATAAATTACATACAACCAACGCTTAATTTGATGAGTATTTCTCAAAAATAATTTTAACTAAATGTAAATTAAATGTAATTATTCGGTATATTTCTGGAACATAACATTTTTACACACGTATGTACATTCTATATACACTATCTAATGTATAACGCACTCGGAGCTAGGGGTTTCTTGTCATTTTTTACTACAATTTCCACCGATCCATTATTTCAGAGAGTCCGGAATCCTCCAGTTTTAAAGATCTAGCTCCATAAATGGTTCAACATTCTTAAAGTGTATAAAGACAATGATCTAAGTGGTTGATAATTTATTAAAATCATAAAAATCAACGCAATTTTCTGTCTCTGAAATATATCTCCATCTAGATTATGTTTATAATAAATCCACTTCCGTAAATCCAGTTGTGCTTTTTTGGCCTATATCCTCACAAGAACTGTAAAATAAGGTTTAATTAGCTGTCGTCTATAGATGAAATTATAACAAATAATTAATTGGTAATTTATGTATCAAGGAGTACTTTCAAATAAAAGAAAATTGATAGTTAGAACGAAATAATTTTTCCTGTAAAGTTTAACCATTAGCAGATAGAAGAAAAAAGGACTCAGGCGGCGGTTTGCTTAGTGATATGTAAATTTATCAAACAGATATTAGTTAGTGACATCAGATATATCTCTTATGTTACATTCCGAACTCTGTCGATATGTATGTAAGTGTTTACTCGTCTTTGTGAAATAAACGATTATGTTATTAGATGGTTGTAGTTTGGTTCTGAATGAATAATAATAAAATTTAAAAAGTCATGTTTGTAATCTCAAAAGAGATTGATTGATGAGAAGATGATTTCATGTATTATTTAATACAGCGTGAATATGTTTTTTTTTTATTAATTGTAGGAAATGTTGCATGGTCTTAAGTAATTTAACATACATGTTTAGAGAAAAATGCACACAAATATACGTGGTAATAATGTTTTATATTAGAAAATCTTTTATTAGGGCTTAATTGCTAAATTCACACACAATACGTGTCTAGTGTTATAAGCTGATAGATCGCCTTAAGTTAATAATGGCCATTTGTAGGAGGTCTTTTTTACAAATTTAAATAATCCTCCATCCACCGTTCAACAAATTTATTAAAAGAAATATTAAAAATTTTCAGGACTATCACAATACTTTAAGAAACCAGATACCTTATAGTATTCAAAAACTGTACATCGTGCATTTGGAATATCGGTATTCTTTTCTAATTTTTAAAATAGTTACGTGGTAAAATATGATAGGATGGATTATTCACTTATAATTATCCGAACCACTTCTGTGACCTAGTTGTATAAGCCATTTCTTTACAAATTGGAGATTGTGAGTTCGAATACCGCGGGAAAACAATGACTTTGTTTTATTGTTTCTTGGCCGGGTTAGGTCATTACGGGCAGATGACAAGATTCTCTGAAAAGAAAGATGATCTACACGTCGGATAGGCAATGGGCATTTATAAAATCAGTCCCGATTGTTAAGAAAATCTTTGACAGTCGTTATAGTATGTCAGTGCTTCCGATTTATTTTCAACTTATTCGTCCTTTGCCATTTTATCCTTTATGGGTTGTGGAGGTCAGGTGCCAGTTGGTCTGTGTAAAGACTGATATTCAGGTAATATATGGTTGGATTAAAAGCCGACTCCATGTGATTTGGGAGTAAAGCTAGGAAGAAAAAATCACTACTAATTACATAATAAAATTTACAGAATATGATTAGTACTATAAGCATTTAATTAGATTAGGACTATTAGCTTACACAAAAGAGTATAACTACTTCGACTTATGACGCATATATCCTTTTACTTACCTGGTAAGTCGATCAGTTATAATGTTATTTGCTATAATGTCTCGGGTTCAAATCTTCAGACTAGAATATCTTTTATTAGATATGTTTTTTTATTCTGCCAGAAGTTTTAATTCGCACTAAGAAAATATATTTTTACATATATACATTTATTCATCTTAATATTCTTTCTTAAAATCATTTTAAATATTATATTTATTTAAAATAAATTACCTTTGGTTTATAAAAGTTTTTATTTGCCGATTGTGTAGGTAATTAAGTATGATAATATAATTACTGCCAACTAACTAAGTTTTTATTTGCCGATTGTGTAGGTAATTAAGTATGATAATATAACTACTGGCATATTATTATATTCCGTAACATAATATTCCTAAAAATATAAAAAAAATGTTAGGTGTCGTGGGACACCAGATAGGGACGAAGTTCACTGGTGTAAAAATTTTATTTTCAATTGTTTTAAGCGATAAAAATAAAAAAATCTTCTTTATAAAGTTATCTTGATACCAGTCTTTTGTTAAGTAAGTATTAAAAAATATGTAAATATACAAATAAATAAACAGTCATTCTCCGCAGACTATACATTAGACACAGTATAGCTGTCATACATAGACTATAGATACGATGAATCTTACGTTACGGACGGTTTTTGGCGGCTAAGGTGCCTCTTCGTAACGCGCCATAAGAAATTTCGTTCCAATAATACTTTCGAGTATTAATTTTATGGAACTACACTGTGAAATGTTTTATGCGTGAACGAGAACCAACATGCCGAACTACGAAGCCGTCTTACAATTTATATCACTTCTTGTAACTAAGTATCACATTTTTAGACAGCGGTTACATGAATAAAATCAAATTATGATATTAAGTATGAACTTATAATTGGTTGACCTCCATAGTCTTCAACTTGTTCGAGACGGCTTTTTGTGCATCACCATATTCGAACACGCACAACGGTTTTGCATCAACTCCCAAGTTCTGTAGACGTATTGATGTAATTGTTGCTTTGACTTGACTTCACTGGGGTCCCAATTCAAATCCGTTTGACTTCACAAGTTTTGATAGGATTTAAGCCATGGCTTTTTGATGACCAAGGGAAAACAGTAAAGTTTCGTTTTGTGATGAGAGCAACCCTGTGACGATTCGTGAACGGTACACCACACTGTTGTCATGAAGGAGGTGACTATCCTTTGGGATTCTTCCTGAACGAACTTTGACAACGATGGTGAATTTATTAGAGATCATTCATTTGAACAGAACATATTCTAGTGTACAAGTAAGTAAACGGATAAAGACTGTATGTTTTTTTTTCTAAGCTCAGAAGGTCAGAAAATATAAGCAACCAGTACCATACTGTACTCTTCCAAAATGGAGTAATGAACAGTTATATTTCTTTGTTGATTACTGTCTCAATTGGTTCTGTCGAGGGTTTATAAGACTTAAATAATGTAATACTTTCTATGTTATCATTTTACATTATGTATAAATAAACTAGATAAAGCTTTGTTATATTCTTAAACAGAGGTAGCTTATTTTTTAAATTTTACAACAAAAAACCACTATATCATGCTACAAATATTTGGTTGCTGTTTTTTTGCTTTTAAGATAAATAATGTTAGCACTTATGTGTTTTATTTAAAATTTGTGGCGAATGTTGCAATAATATTTCATAACAACGTTTTTAAAGAACACATGCTGCGTTAAGGCCAGTCACATACAAATATGTATGTGGAATTTCCACATAATCTTTATTATCAATTACCCGTTGGCGGAAGCCCCGCATCCCACGCTTATATTAAGAAAGTTATTGTATCGCATTTCCAAAGCAAATACAATTTCATTTGTGTTTAACTCACGAACAATAAGTACGTCGCCCTAAGGCGTGGACACAATAAACAACCCCACACTTTATTATGACAATTTCTTTAATGATATGTTTTTCTGTACCATTCATTTATTTAGTTTAAAAAGCGGTGTATATTAAATTAAAGGCTATGTATTGAATTCTATACCTTTTAGACCATTTCCACTGACCAGTTCTGTTTTTAACAATCACTTATTTCTAATTGTAAGGTACATCTGATAGTACGTTTAAATCAAAATTATTCCTTATTAAACTAACAGCAGAGCGAGTCAGTATTTCAAGCTGAACAAGATGCACGGCCGCAAATGGAATACTGCAATTATATCTGGGCTGGGGTACCCCCTTATCAGTTCCTTTCATTTGACTGCATCCCACGTCAAACTGTTCTAATCTTTGATGATCTTTCTACTCGGTTGGACTTATTGACCCTGCGAAGAGATGTTGCATCTCTAAGCATTATAATAGCATTTACCATAAAGAGTGTTCAGAGATCCATCAATCGTCGCGTTGTATTGTGCAGCAGGTATTAATTCGAACTGTTTCTCTGAACACTCCTTAACCATATTACCATCGATAACACCCGGATGGTTGGCAGTCCACCACAGTGAGGGCATAGTAATTCTCTTCCACGCACGACTCCCTTATGGAATTGTTGTCAGCGGTATTTCCGAACTTTTTTAGAACTTAGGAACCTCCGAGAAAAGAGCTTGCTCCTACCTTAAACGTCGGCGATGCTCTTGTAACTCCTCTGGTTTTGCTAGAGTTCATGGGCGGCGAAAATCGCTTGCCATCAGATGACCTGCTTGTGAGTTTTCCCACATCTTCATAAAAAAATCAAATCGGGGAAGATCTAGTAAATACGCACAGAGGGAAAGAACTCGTCACTACTGACACTAGTCTAAGAATCCTTTGAGCGTCTATAAAAGTTCACTTACCTAGGGAATTCGTCGTATTAGATAATGGAAAAACCGAAAAGGACAAGCAGGCAATCTTTGCGCTACTATGACCCATATGGCAATCTAGAAAACTGTTTTTTATTAAACTAAAAAAGTTTAAATAAGACTAGCTATGAACAATGCGTTAAACTATAAGGCAGTATAAATATTTATAAGCACGCCAGGTTTAATTTTTCATATTTCTTCATTCAATAAATATTCTTTTCTAAATGTTACCTTCTTGTGTGCTTTAAGAACTGGGTATTCTTATATCCAGTTTATTATGGTTAAATCACCACCTTTAGCATTTAATAATAGTTTAAAACACACAATCTGCCTTAAATATCAGTGCAAAATTGAAGCATAATAAATGTGGGGTAGGAGACGACTACTCAGAGTGCCCTGGACTGCTCGCCGTACAAACGTCTCTTTTTTAAAACAGCTTAATGCCTGTGAAAAAATGTTCTACTATTCGGTTAAGAATATTCAAGTATTTTGTTTACGTAATCCGCGATAAAAGCTCAATAGCTTGTGATTCAGGGCCAAATAGAGAGTAAACGAGCATAGCACGCATCCGCTGGACGGACACAATAACAGGTGTGACGAATTGTTCTGTTGTCCAATATTCCTTCATCGCCTTTAATAGGAGTTAGTGGAAATACATTGCAAGAGCTGCAGTGCATAGGAAGACATGATGATGACACACTACCAGCATCATCATAATACCACGTCTACTCAGTCAAGAGTATACGACTGAAGAGAATAGTTTTAAAACTATAGTTGAATAATAAGTGCTGTGTAAATAACGCAAATTCAAAAATTTACTCCACCCATTTTGACGCACTAACTGATGTGCCACAAGTAAAGCAGGCAGATAATTTCATAATTTTAGAAGATTATAATCTTCCTACATTGCAGTGGCAGGACTGTGTTTCACATTTAAAACCAGTAATATGCACCAATTTCTTACAATCAAATAAATATTTAATTGATTTTCTATCATAACATAATTGCTTTCTAATTAATAAATCCTAAAATATTAAAAATAAGGTACTCGATTTGATCATGGCCGATTTTAAAGATAGCTGCACGTTAATTGCGTCGATGGGTTTAATCCCTCCTGATGCATATCTTCCGCTGTTAGTTACACACGCCTATACACAATCCATCATATAAACAAATGACTCCTAAACCTTTTATTTGATTCAGTTTTAATAAAATTGACTGTTCCTTAATTAATACTGACATCTCTATAATTGATAAGGAATATATTTTATCGAGAAAAAGTGCAGAGAACACTGTCTCCAAATGTTTTGAAAACATTTACCGTATTATAAAAAAGCATGCCCCGCAGATACCGTCTCACTAAAATACCCAATTAGGTTTACTCGCACGTATTAGCACGTAATACTACAATCTTTAAGTGCGAAGGAGAGTAGTTAAATGTAGAAAATTATCGACCTATATCTATCTTACCTCCTTTTTCAAAGATCTTTTAAAGACTGGTTCATAAAGAAATATAAACAGTATTGCATAATCATATTTTACAACAGCAACACGGTTTTGTAAAACGTCGTTCCACTACAACGAACTTATTAGTATACACTTCGCACATTTTGAAAACTTAGACACTAACAAATAAAGAGAGAGTGTGTGACAGTGACAAACTTTAAAGAAAGCATTTGACAAAGTAGACCACAAATCTTTACTTGACAAGCTTGCCATTAACGGTATACGAGGTGATTTATGGCAGTGGTTTAAATTAAACGTTATCAACAGAACGCAACAGGTTATAGTTAATGGTTATGAGTCCAAATATGTACCCATCACATATGGGTCATCCACTCATTTCTAGTACCTTTTTTATGTATTTTATTTATTCAAAATTGAAACCGTTCAAAATTGTTTTCAACATTGTGACTTTTTTTATGCTGATGACCTCAAAATATTTCATGTTATTGAAAACTCCAACGACCATAACAAGTTTCAGTGAAATCTTAACAGATTCTTCTTATACTGGACAAAAACAAGTTAGAACTTAATACCAATAAAAGTAAAATAATTACTTTTGCCAAGAAAAAAAAGTCACTTTACGTATAATTTGTGAGGACTCGACCTAAACTCAGTGGAAGTAATCAAATACCTTGGGATCATTTTAGATAATAAATTACATTTAGACATTCACGTAGACAGCATTATAATAAAAGCCTTTAAAATGTTCAGTTTCGTTATGGGGTCTACACAGTACACAGTTTAGGCGAACGTTAGTTTACACCTACCTTTATAGATCTCTCATCAGTTCCCAGATTAAATTTACTGTGCCTATATGGAATTAATTCTATTATATGTGCACCAATGCTCTTGAGTCTGTTCAAAAAGAAAATCTTGCGATCCATGCACCATAAATGTTTTGGTATTTACATGTCTTATGGAGAATTATTGAAAAAATATAATTTACTTAATCTTAAGTTAAGGCGCATACAACTGAAGGCAATGTAACTCCATGATCTATGACACAACCGATATGACTATACAGTTTTAATCAATAGACTTCGTTTCAAAGTTCCCACCCGAACGCATAGTCGTAATCAATATTGTTTGTTTGCATTTGTAAAATGTCGCACAAACGTTAAAATTGTTAGAAATGTACGAGTAACTTGAAACTTTCAACATTTTGTTTAATTTATGTTTAAAATCATATTAATATGCGGTAAACGGTGCAGATGGCACAGTTAGTAAAATAAAAGTAATATTGTAATAATAATTGTACTGTGTTATTGTTTGTTTATCAAAATAAATAGAAAGAAAACAAAATGAGCGGTCGACAATTTTTCTCTTTAAAAAAGTGATATGGGCACATAGATCTATGTGCGTGTATGCCTTTAAATATACAATTTGGAGTCGTATGTGACGCATCAGATATCGTCCGAGAAGCACGTGCAGTTACCACTTTATTTTGTCAGTACAATGATTAACTCAAATGTTATACCGTAAACTTGCATTATACAAAAAAGGAAATACAAAAATGGTAAGTCAGAAAAATATATCATAACATTTATGTACATTTGAATTTTACCAATGACGTACAAATAAAATTAATTTATATAATAAAATAACATATCACTATGTATTTAAAAATTCTTAAAAATTGTTAGAAGAATAAATATACATCACTTTGTACTTATATGTGGTATGTCCACTATAGATTCAAAAATAAGTCGTAATAACATTTTCGATACATTACTCGCTTAAGACATGTTTTCAAGCCGATTGTTTCGGCGTAGGCTTTGGCATTACGGATCGTGGGTAACCCCACCTGGTACGACTCATTGCGTGTTCTAGCAATAATTGTTTCACAACTGGGTGTTTGCAACACAACCCAGAGAGCTTACAGTAAGGCAAGGTTAAAAAAATCAGTATAATTTTTTTCTTCGTCAGTCAACGTTTATCACCAACGTTCAGACTTCCTTCACCATTCATGCCGTGTTCCTGTCGATTCCCAGGGCTCTACCCTGGGAATTGAATTGAATTGGGGAGGTCCTTGATAATAAGCCCCATTGCGTTTCGCGAGAGATGAAGGACGCACCGATGCCACACGGGGTAATAAAGGCTGCTCACCGGACACTCCTGTGGTACACCATGTTGCTCGACGCTTCATTATCTAGACATAGAGCCCCCAGAAGCACCAAAGCCGCCTCTTCCATATTTTCCGCATGGCTGTCTGTATACTGAACGCCTTTGATGATGTTGGCAGTTGGTCGTATTCTGTCGCTGGCAACCCTGTAATCCTAATCTTTTTGTTCCTATCTCTTCATGCGTCATTTATTTCACTATATCCGCCCAATCTCGCGCCAACTCGTTGGTTGGTTTGTACGCTGTTATATTATCCATTCTTGGACTGATCCCCATCCGGAGGTCATCCCAGTGTACCCCTTTCCTTGAAACCTAGTAACTTCACTATGGGTGTTTATCGAGAATTAAGCTTTGGGTGTTGCGCTTATGACTAACCCAAACGTAATTAAATTTTGGGCACAATATGACGCTTCAGGATTGATTTGCCAGTTTCTTAGCATGGCGTTCTTGGTGGAAAGTTTAACGTCTATGTTCGACTCACCATTTAGGCAGTTGAAGGTGGGCAACTGCCCCTCCTTATTCTATATGGTGAGTATATGGTTAGTATAAAGTAATTAAGAGTTCCGCCTACGCTTTGCTTCGGCGCCTAGCCGAGTGTAATAACGAATATGGCTATGCTACATCTGCGAGCGGGTGTTTGCATCTGCCCCGATGACTAATTTGCGCCATTTCATCTGGTGAGATATATTTCTCCAATTGCGCCATATGAGGATTGATTTGAACAGAATACTAAAAATGCGCTCAGTCGGCCAGTTTTTTGAATTCGTGTTGAGCCCGTTTGCCGGATTGCTTAATTTATGGTATGAGGCACACATTATTATGGTGGTGGTGATCCCCGTTTTCTCCACATTTACCACATATTGTATCCTTCGAGCGGCAGTAAAGTACGGGGTGCCCGTACTGCTGGCCATTTTGTAGCACGTGATCGGTATATATGATAAACACCCTGCCTTTCTCGATAAGGAACTGTCTTAAACCAGGCGGGCGTATTTACAAATTTGATGTTTTTACAAATAAACCAATTTTTTCACAAAGGATACGTTTTTCCCTTCGAAGTACAAACAGACAAAACAATAAAACAGTAAATAATTTTGATTTCGAAAAATCCCACCAGCGTTACCGGGAAAAAGCGATGGTCTAACGATATAACTTTAAGCGTTGAGTTATATGGGGCACTGCAATTCTACTTTTTCCAAGATGCTTCAGAATAATTGCAAATATTTCTTTATGAAAATGCTACTCTCTTTTTTCGAATATAATACTTTATTATATCACTGGATAAATAGAATTAACTGTTTAATAAAAAAAATGCCTATTTTATAGGAATTAACATTACCTGTCTCAATTAAATTCAAGAAATTTCATAAAATCGCTTTGTACGAAAAAAAAAACGTTTATTATAAATAGTATATTACATAAGTCTGTCTCATTATTACATCATCTGTTTGCGGTCTCTACAGAGGAATTTTAAACTTCTGTTATATATCCGAATGGACTGTACTAACCAAATATATACAGTTAATGAGGTTGATGAAGTATATTTTGGTAATTTGGTGCTAATAGGTGTCCTAAAATTCTTTAAGTACATTTCAAAAGTTTTTTTTAGCATTTTAAAAGCTTCTTTCAGCAATATAAAATGTATCATTTTTTCAGTGCATAATACGCGTGTGAATGACGCTGATATTATAGTGATATCTTTCTTAATGAAAAACACCCTTTGAAATTGTCGCACGTCTAGACTGGCATTCGTAAACAAATGGAAGCAGTACCGTTTGTTTAGGTAAAAGAGTGCATGAATTATTAGTACAGGCAAACATTGCAATCTCCTTTCGAAAGTTACTGTCAGTAAATATGTAACAATTTGAAGTCATATACGACTTCTAATGACTCAGTATTTAATGTAAGAATTTTTATGATAAGTTATGGCAATTTATATACAATATAATCATTGACTTGCATTAAATTGTCCTTATAATATATTATTATATTTTATAATATTAATTGTATCTTAATCATTCATGAGTTTATTTATACAGTAAAGAAAGGTAACTTAGGTAATGATTAATTGTAGCGATACGTTAGTACAATTTTGTTTTGTATTCGTATTTGTTAAGTTCTGTTTTCTAATATTTGCAAATCCATGTGCTTTTTTTAATTTATTTTTGTCATATTTTTTCTGTTCTTTATAAAAACCAATATAAAATAATAAACAAATTTAATTGCGATCACATAAAAATCATTAGGCGGCTTCTGGTATAAACAAATTGGTGCATGTAATTAACTTATTGCCATGTGCAACGAAATTGTGCAGGTGTGCAGGCTCCGTAAATCATGAATAACAAAGAAAACCAAATAATATTTAAAAAAGACATCTAGAGCATTGCTTTATAAGGTTGTGAGACGTGGACATTAATATAGGGGAACAGGGAAATACTACAAGTGTTTGAAATGTGGGGGAAAAGGGGAATGCAAAAGAGCAGCTGGACCACAAGGAAAATTAAAAAAGAAGAGGTTTTTAGCACAGTGTAAGAGAAAAGAAGTCCTGCTATCAAGCTATTCAGAACTGCAGAGGAAAAATGATGGGTCAAATGTTTCAATGTCATTTTTATAAATATGTTAGAAGGTAAAATTTGTAGAAAGAGAGGTAGATGAAAATCGTGATTATTTTATTTTTAATGCAATGAAGAAAAATATCAAAATATCAGTATTGTGTCGTATCAGGACATCAAAAGTTTGTTCAAATTTCTAATCTATTACTGAAAAAATAATTATATAGGTACAAGTAATAAAACGGAAATCATAGCTGTGGGTCGTAAAAAATAAATCTACCTACCAGTAGTTAGCTGAGCCTTCTATGTAATTTTTTATCGACTTCAAAAATATAAGAAAGTTCTCAATTAGGATTTTTCTATGTTTTTATATATGTTAGCGCATATCTCCAACATTTATGAACAGATTTTAAAAAATCTATTTTATGTGATAGGGTATTCTTCCGAATTGGTCCCATAAAATTAAAAACGAATTAGTCAGAAAGTTTGTTTTTCAAATCAAAATAGTAAAATTATCTTATCATTAAAACACGTCATTTTTAAACTTTTAATAATGGACGTGTTCGAATGTAAACGATTTTAATAATTCTTTTTTATTTTATGGGGAATTATTCCGAAATGGTCCTATGAAAAAATTGTTTAGCTGTTTGTTTTTTAAATAATAATAACAAAATTACGAAATGATTGCACTTATCTCAGCAACAAAAATTAATTATTATCAGATAAGGAGGAATACTATAAAAATATTATATAAATTTATAAAAATCGTATAAGTAGATTGTTTTTAAAATCAAAATAACAAATAAGATGTGTAAAGTTTTAAGGCGTTTAAGGTGGAATTTTGTAATGGTCTGTAAAAATAAACTAGTTATTATACACTAGACTTTACTTTAGGTCTACCAAATTTTGAATTAATTCTATCATATTTTATCCCAGATTATAGATATAAAACATAAAATAAGTAACTCTTAATAAGAAATATTTATGTTTGTTAAATTGTTGCATGATATGCGAAGTTTAATATAACGCAACTAACCTTACGGACAATGCGTTCACCAGGAAAATGAATAAGCGATATTAACACATACTTTTTTTAATGCAGGAATACACTAAATACATGTTAACATAAGGAGTTTATGCGTTAAATTTTTTGAAGTCGTTAAGATCCATCTAGTTTATGTTTTTAATAAAAAAAAACGTATACAGGACATAGTATTATCCACATTAAACTTTAAGAAACGGTTCGTTCTACTCACGGCACGTGCTCTCTATAGGTTATCGAAGGCCATATAAGCACATATTGGGATTGCCCAATATGTGCTTATATGGCCTTCGATTATTCGAATTTTTTTTTTATTATTTGTATACGAAGAGGACTGTGCGAAAGCCGCTAATAAAATTTATATGTTCATTGGAACATATAAATTTTATTAGCTAAAATATTCGATAGCGGCATTTCAAAGACGTGTCAGAGTTTCTTGAAATTTGTAATCAGCTACAAAATCTGTTTAGGGTTATAATACGAAAACTGCCCAGTATTCAGTCGTCAACAATTCGATAGGCTCGACGTTGAATGCGGTCAAAGGGAAGGAGCCGGTAATAAGGTGCCCAGCCCAGAGATGAGAGCAATATTCCATTAGTAGGCAAACTTGCACTTTGTACACTTTCATAAGGTAGAACGGCTAGAAATACTGCCTCCCTCTGCTGAGGACGCCAAGCTTTTTTGAAGCTAGCTGGGCTTTACCTTTCAAACGACCGCGGAAATAGAAGTCACTCAATATGTCAACGCCAAGGTTTCCGATCGATGATGTGGCTACCAGTAAAGTGTCCATGAACCGAGGAGATACGAGAAAGGATTCTTTTTAGCGGCTAACGCGCAAACTTGAGTCTTCTGTGGGTAAAATTGAAATAAATCTGTTAGTTAACCCCAATCCGAGATTTTGCTAAGTAAAGTCTCTACTTCACATACAAGATTTTTCCAGCACTCGTCGACGCAGTCCTGGGAAATATTTGCCCGGCTGGTATGCAAGGTGTCAACAGTACTGTCATCTGCATAGCAATGAATGTTACTGATGCGCAATAATTCATTTATTAATATGCAGAAGAAACAGTGTGGAAGATAGCATGCCTTCATGCGGGGTACCAGCATTCACAGGGTTAGTATCAGAACATCCTCCGTTGACAACGACCTTAAAACTCCGATATGTGAGGAAGTAGGTTATCTTTTCGCATAATTTCTCAGGATAGCCGTAGCATGATATCTTGGAAACAAGTTCATTGTGCCATATCTGATTGAAAGCTCTCGCTACGTCCAAACTAACGGCCAGGATCTCCCCCTTGCTCTCAATCGCTTTTGCCCATCGATGTGTCAAGTAAACAAGTTAATTATCAGCTGACCGACTTTTGCGAAATCTGTATTATCGATCATTGATTAGTTGGTGATCTTTAAAGTACTTGGGGAGTTGGGTGTTAATAATTGGCTCCATAATTTTGGAGAACAAGAAATTAATGACGATTCCTCTGTAGTTGGACAGATCCGAGCGACCGCCTTTTTATGGGATCGGGTTCACTGAAATAGTTTTCCAAGATAACGGTACCGCACCTGAAGAGTAAGAGTGCCGAAATAGACGCGTCAAACCGGTGCCAACTCTAGAGCGCACGTCCTCAGCACAATAACGAAAATTCCATCGGGGCCCGATGGAATTTTCGTTATTGTGCTGAGACTCGACTTATGGATGTCTAGGGAAAAATCTGTCAAAGAACTTAATTTAACGGTGAAACAATCTACGTTTACTGCGTAAGATTTTCAAAGAGTCGATAGTTAGTTAAATGAAGTTTTAGTTCATTTATATGTCAGGTATAAGTTCAAGCACAGTAACATCTACTTCTTCTTCTCTATCTTCCGTTCTGCACACAAGTGGAAGTGGACTTTCTACATTGAATGCTCACAACGGATGGATGTTGTTATTCCCTTCCAATAAATATATTAAAATTATGACAAAGATTGTGAAAATTATTACACAAAATTTATTTATCTAAGGACAAGAGATGATAAAAACTTACATTATCATTCTAACGTGCTTCATAGATATATTTATATAATATTATATTTACGATTCTGGAGCAGTCTGTTATTTTGGAGACTAAATTCAATTATATATTATTATTCCATTGAGTTAGAGGTAAAATAAGTGATAAAAAACTACTACTTACATACTAGTTACACAGGGTTAAAATAACATATCAATCAAAACGGTCCGTTTATTATATGTACATTTGAAAGTTCAACTTTTTTTGTTTTGTGAATTGAATTAAACGTGCAGGAGATAAAAATATTTTTAAAAATATTCACTTGGAAAATATTTTTTAGTATTGTAATATATTTCACTGTTACCATGCTAGCGATACGCATATTTTTATAACGCACGCATTGTTTCTGATAAACAAAAGATGCGTGATTGTTTACAGTCTCGTCGGCTTCAATTAAAAGGAGTGCTCTTCTATTTTGAAGAAAGCTCAAAGTAACGAGGCATACATAAAGCCCTCATGGTGTTATGACAGCTGAATAGCCATTCTAGAATAATACTTACAACGCGAAAAAAATTTTTGAATCGTGGTTTTGTTTGGCAGAAACGAGTCTGTTATTAACACTCGGCTTAAATTTAATTATCTGAAACCGTTTTGCCATGATACTATTCCAGTGTTATATGTATAATATTAGATTATTAAAGTATCTTCAAGTTTATTTGCAACTTTTATAATTCCAACTGGTTACATAATGTAAGTTAATGTTAGTTAATTAATAGGTGATTTTGTCTGCATGATCGTACACGAGAGCGCACGCACAAGCAGTGTGGGAAGGGAGGGAGGTGCCTAACGCATGCTTATGCGTGCGC
>JAOCPS010045384.1:0-16813 GCA_025505425.1 Graphium colonna | reverse complement strand
TAAAGGGTTCGGAACGTCGGGTGATAAAA
Organism: Graphium colonna; assembly: GCA_025505425.1. Lineage (NCBI taxonomy): Eukaryota > Metazoa > Arthropoda > Insecta > Lepidoptera > Papilionidae > Graphium > Graphium colonna. The sequence goes on along the minus strand of JAOCPS010045384.1, from coordinate 16,784 downwards.
TTTAAAAATAAACCGCGATAAAATCCGTAAAGTTGTATTATTTAAAAATGTCCCTCGCGAAATAAACAAAATAATTAAACTAACAAACAAAATCAACATTTTTAGAGCAGAAATATATGTAACACCATTGTAGAACACTTTTCGATATCTTGAAACTATATCTATTTAACTATTTACAAACAAGTTTTACCGGTGTACTTGAAATATTTAAATATAGTTATTAAAAGCATACATATGATAAATAATGTACTAAAAATAATTCCAGTAGTGCACTGAAATAATAATAAATTGAATCAACTTCATTTAAGGTCAATGAATTGTGCGGAGTCATAACAACAGCCATAAAGCTAATTTTATTAAGTTTTCTTTTTTTTTTAATTATAATTATAAAATATAATTAAGAACACTGTATGTATATATTGATTTTCGTTTTAATATTTTTTCATTAATTAGAGAAGATATAAAATAAATAAAAATTATCTAATTTATTAATATATCATGTGAAAGTACCTTTTAGTATCTGTGAATTAAAATATTGTACGTCTTATAATCTATGGTATATGTATTCACGCTATCGGGTAAAAAGTGTATCAGATATGGCTTTCGTCAATCTTAAAGCCGCTCTTAATGTAACCAGCGATTCCAAACATCATGAGTATAACACAATATAAAATAAAGGGATTGTAAATGGTTATTTGTGTCTTGCTCACACCAATATTGTGTAAGCAAGAAACAAATGGTGGACCGTCATTTCGTATCCCTTTCGGATTTGTATCATGCTTTGACCGGTCATTAAGGTTGACGAAATCATGAAAAACCATTAATGAAGTAATAACTGTTAATTGAAGTAAATTATGGTTAATCCAAATTCCAACAGGGATTTTTTTAAACATTATAAGAAAATGGATTATTTCAAATCATTAGGTAGATAATTATGCTTGACGATTTAAGAAATGTGGCATGTCTAGCGGTCACCGCAAATATTTTTAATATAATGGCAACCCTCCCTGTAACCGCCATTTTCTTTTAAGGATTTTTTTGTTTTATTTTAGAAAAGGAGCGATGAATTAAAACGCACATTTACAAATTTAAAAGGATAATAAAAAAATATTTTTGGTAGTCATTTTGTCTGTTTTTCGTTTCATATTATTGTTGCTTTAAATTTAAAATAGATACGATCTAAATTTTAATTTTCAACTTATTTATTTTCTACGTTTATATAAAGTAGTTTTGGTATATAATAAGTGTCATTGCAGTTTGAAAAGATGTCATGTTATTATTTATTTATCTTACATATTTTATATTTACCAAAATGTATGTACTAGTGACGTAATCGTTACATTTTCTCTAATAAATTGATGTGTAGCATGTACTACTGTTTATACGTTTACGCAAATTTATAAAAACAACTCAATTAAAAAACTTATACGTATATATTATTCTTGGTTTGTGTAAATTAATCAGGAAAGCACCAAAACCGATAACAAAATTAAATAAAAAAGAAGGGTTTATATAAAATATGTAATCTGTGCTTTTGTTAAAAACAACTTATTGCGAACGCATTAAAATTCACGAATTACACAGATAAATACTCACTCTGTATTACATTGGTTTAAAAGTAATGTAACCTATAAATTATTAGGGTAGAGAAAAATCTATTTTATACTTATTGTAGTGATATGTGGTTTAGGTTTAATAAAGAAATAAAAAATAATTTTATGAAGAAGCTCATTGTACGAGGCTTTGAGCTTTGGTCACGGGTAATTTCAAGTCTCACGTATAGTGTCATAGATGGCGCTGTAATCGATAAAATTATTATTTATTTTATTTGCAGTACTTTACTTTGCTAAATATAAGAATAATTTAATAAATATTTTCTAACTATAAATCTGTTTGTATTTATTTTTTCATTGCTATTTAATATGCCAATCGCTTTAGTAGAGACAATAAGATGTAAAGTTCAAGTAATTCATGTCATTAATAAATCTTTAGATATTTTATGTATATCGGATTCAAACTTAACATTAATACAAAATGTTTAGTTTCAATCTGATCGTAATAAAATTATAGTACGTTCCGTATATGTACATTTGGAATTGTCATAATATACTACGCTATTCAACTGACAATGTGCATGGCTCTGACATCGAGTTGTCAAAAATCTGTCATTTTTTTTTTATTTGACAGCAATGGAGTCATGCACATTCTCTGTTGACAGGCACTCTACGAGTATTCTTCATAGTTTTGCATTTCGATAGAAATATGTAAATAATCGCCGTCAACGAGTTTGTTACGTCTTGGTCATCTAACGATTCATTCTTTCACTTTATTAAATAATAAGCAAATATATGTGTTAATGTCGTAATGAATTGATGTTTTTGCGTTAAAGTAGATGTACAGTATACGTGTAGATGCAGTACAGTCCAAGCACACCCACACATGCAGACCTACTTGCCCCTTTTTTATAAATGGCAATTTTAAACAAATTCACTGACGTCATCCTAAATTTGCTTGAAGTAGGTCCTTTATATTTTTTGCTGTACCTCATATAAGGTAATGTTAAGCAGATATTAATAAGGGATGTAAAATTTTAGAAGATAGACAAGATCTTTAAAGATTAAAAGCTGGAAAGAAATAATGGTTGACAAATCGGTAAATAAATCATGTCTTGACTGAAGGTGAATTTCGGTTTTCTTATTTTTTATGGGACTTCGTATTTAATATAATACGAATAGTAATTTAACATCCTTTATTGATATCTGTAACATGATAAATAAATTATTTCACTGTATATTTTTCAGCTAAAATATGATCCAAATCAGATTTGTATACTAAGGAATTTTAGTGAATAAATTATTGACTGGTGCTTTCACAACAAATTGTTTGTTTAATTTGGAAACCTCCTGTATATTCATAGAACCAAATTTTGTAGTCATAAATTAAAGAAATATGGAAACCCTCTTAATTGGATAGCAAAACGCTTTATAATGTAGTATATATTACATAAAATTAACATTAAAAATGTTAACGTGGGTTTTGGCTTTTATTTTCATATAATACCGCCATTATTATTATATACCTCCTCCTATATTATATACTGTCTCCGTAGCCCAGTGGAATGGGCTCTTGCTTTAAAAACCGGAGGTCGTGGGTTCGAACCCTGCAGGCGGACAACGACTTTGTGTTGTTCTTTCTTGGTTGGATTAGAGCACTGCTGATCACCCGATTGACTGAAAAGAAAGATGATGCATACGTCGGATGGGCATGTAAGTCGGTCTCGGTTGTCCAGAACACCTTTGACAGTCGTTTAGGGATGTGAGTGCCTTCAAATATCCTGACAACTGATCCATCCTTCGAATATTATAAGCTTATCCCTTTGGGTTGCGGAGGTCAAATGCGAGTCGCTCTGTGTAAAAAGCAGATATTCACGTAATATTTGTTGGATTAGAAACCGTCCCCAAGTAATTTGGGAATAAGGCAAGGATGAAGGAAAAAAATAATACTGCCATGATCTAGCGATGCAGACCCTTTTTTCATAATCCGGAGGCCGTAGATTCAATCCGTCAATCATGAAATTCTACTATAGATGAACTGTGTGATCCTTTGCTAACCATTATTAATAAGGAAAAAAACCTATGAATTGAGTTGTGAATGTTGGTAGCCTTGGATGTGCCATATAGTAAGGTGGGTTTAGAAAAAATATAGGATTTAAAAGAGAAAGAAAAAAGTAGAAGAATAGGTTATGAATGACCATCCAACAACCACAAAAGCATGTACATTACCTCCTGAAATAAAAACATGATTTGTGTCATGAATAATTTTGCGTTTACCTTTGAATCCTAAAAGAGGGCTTTTATTGGAAGGTGATAAAACAATTTGTTTCAATAGTAAGAGAAGGTAAATACTGATTCAAGATTAAAAATTTTGCTCCAACTTATTGAGACTTTGGTTTAACTAGGTTAAGTAAGAAGATGATGTTTGAGTGAGTGGTGTAACAGCAAAACTTTCCTAACTATATATATATACAAATAAATTTAATTATCTGTTTGTAATGTCATGACGGTAGCCATAATAATGTTTAGTCATGGCTTTTTTATTATAGCAGTTACAAATAGGACATAGTATAAAGATTATATATTATGTGCTAATGTAATAACTTAGGCTATTTCTGAGAAAATTAGACTGTATCGAATAAGGTGTGTGACTAGACATATTACCTTATACATAAGGATTATAAAGTATATATAAATGTGTATTTAAAAAAGAAGCTAGTTATAAATATAACATTCAATTATCTTAATTTACTTGGCATGACACCACTCAAATGAAATCGGAATAATGTCTGAGTAAATTAAATCCTGTTTTGCTAGAATACATTTTATTTATAGAATTTCATATCATCATAAATTTTGTTGTTAAGATGCATGTGGAAAATCTTAACTTTCACATAAATTTTGTTATCTTTAATTGACATTTATAAGGTTAGGCACGGTGCACATAATCAATCCAAATATTCTATTTTGTTCATTCCTCTCGTTGCAAGAACTAATAGAATATTATCCGTTTTTTTAATTTTTCCAACTTCTCTTAGAATCTTTCTCATAAAAATTTCATTAAATCATTTTACTAAATTAGCTGGGCTTTCTGTCATGATTGCATCTCCTTATAAAATCAGCTTGACAGAACACGAAGGAATAAATAATTTCTTTAAATTGGTCATTCCCAGATCCCAAAAAAATTAAATATATACTGCTTACTCTTAGTAAATTATTGGAAAAATTAATTTTAAATCAGATTTCAGTCTTCTTAGCAACAAACAATTTGGGTTTATGAAGGCTCGCTTAACAACTGATGCAGGTTTTCAGCTTGTTAAAAGTATATTTGAATCTTGCGAATTGTCGCAGGATGCCTTACGTATACTCTGCAACCTAACTAAGCATTTGATTGCGTATAACACGAAACTTTGGTCCGAAAATTACGCCACCATTTTATAAGAAATGCCGCACTTAAATTTTTGACTTCATACTAAAGCCATCGAACTCAGAGAGTTGATGAGATCGGCAAGAGATCTCCCGGTGCCCTGGTAAATATAGGGTCGTACAGGGATCGATTCGCGGTCCTTTTCTCTTCCTTGTCAACATAACACGTCAATCATGGATAGTATTATTTGCTGACAATACCTCTTTGATGTTCAAAGTTAAAAGGCGTGCTTTAAAGTATGTCGATGTAAATAATCCTCTCTCAAAAGTGGCACATTGGTTCAGTGTAAAAAATTCGTTGCTAAATTATAACTAAACAAAATGTGTAAAATTTATGGCTTCCAATGTTAAAGATGTAAAAGCAATTTTGGATGGGAAAGCGTTGGATCCCGTAGAGTTGACGGTATTTCTTGACATCACCATTGATACAAAACTGCAGTGGGGCCTTCATACAAGTAGTTTGGCGAGTAGGCTCAGCGCAGCTGTTTACGCGATAAAAAAATTAAGAAGTTAGCGAATGTAGATACTGCACATCTAGTGTATTTTAGTTATTTCCAAAGTATAATGTCTTACAGCATTTTCCTTTGGGGAAACGCGACTGATTTAAATACCGTCTTCGTTCTACAAAAGAATACCATCCGAGCAATCTACAACATGGATCCCACAGAATCATTAAGAAATTTGTTTAAAGATATTAAAATATTAACTGTTGCATCTCAGTATACATATTTATGGGACAATGTATACATTCTTACAACAAAATCCCAGAAAAACGTTTGTTTGAGTGATAGCACACCCTGGTTATAAACTCCTAGCTTCAAGATTTATTAAGTTAAATGAAAAATATTCTATATTTTACTTTTATTTTATTTACTTGTTACATTCTTTAAATAAGCGTATTTGAGTATGACTGTAATAATTGACGAATTTTTACTTTTATTTTTATTGCCGAATATATTGTTCCATACAGACATTCAGTATACGGCGTGTTGAGGTTAACTATGAATAATACTGTAATTGTTAACAGACTCAAAAAAGGAGATTCTCAATTGGAATGTTTCCATACTTTTTTATGTATGTACGGGCATAACTCCGTTTGATTGAAATGATATACAAAACAAAACCAAATAATTTTTTAGATATCAGTTAAATAATAAGCAATTTACTTACTTCCGGATTGAATATATAAACCATTTTAAAAAATATCATTCCAATAAAGTTTGTTTGTTATTGAAATCAAAATAACGAAAAAATATGTAACAAATGTGTGAGCGTGTGCATTTTTTCAAAATGCACATATATATACCCTAAATACATTTATGAGGTGGTAGAGCATAACATCTTTTCACAGCAGAGTAGAGAGGTAGAGCGTAACACGTGTTATTTGTTTTCCTTTCGATAAAAACAGGTGTATGTATGATGAAAGGAGGAAAATAAAGAATTCGTATCATACCAATTGTATATTTAATATCAAATCTTAACACATATAACACAGCTTAACAGAAATTTACACTTATCGGCCTTTTTCCAATACTGTCAAACCAACACTCGAATGCAGTAATCCTTGGACTTGGAATCGAACCTTGGACATAACTTGCTGAGCCGTAACCGGCATTCGTTGCTTAACAATTAATTATATACTAACACTGAAATTGTTACATTATAGTAGTACCATTTACATATAGAAAATAATTCATGGGAGGCAAGGAAAACTATCTAACATACACAGTTTTTATAAATTAACAATAAAAAATACATAGTCCCATTAAAATATTTTCAAGGATTTAAATAATTGTGCGTTTCCACTCGAAAAAAATTCAATCGCGCAATAAAAAATCGTTTTTTTAACTGGCAACAACATATATAGAGAGAGAGTTGACATTGCAACACATCGATACAACAAAAATGACATAAAAGTGACAGCACTTAAGAATTTAAGAAAATAAGGAATATTAAAAATCGACAACAAGCCAATCCTTTGAGCCATATTCTAGAAAATTTCTTTACAAAAACTTCAAGTATACTATCGAAAATTACACCTCTTTGATTGATTTGTTAAAAGATATGTACAGATTTCGTCCAAAATGTATGTTTACCGTGCAAATATTTTGCTTAAATTTGATTTATTATGACTTATTGATAGGTAATATTTGTATTTAAAATAGTGCTTAGTGAGATTGTTCAGAGAGTACGTACATTTAATACAATATCGAGTGTAAGTGTGACAAAAGTGAATTTTATATATCACTTAAAACCAAAAAAAATAACTAATTACATCACTGAATATATCCAAAGATAACATAAAATAAAAAAATATAAAGCGTCATTGCGTCATTTCTTTGTAAAATAAATTAAAAAAACTCGATTACAGATAACATAGTCAGAACTTTTGTTACAGTATAAATGTCAAATATAGATGCAATAGTGGTAAACGACGTCCATATGGATGTAGTGGCGGGGAATTGTGCTCGAGCTATTCAAAATGCGACCTTAAATGTATGGAGAACCTCAAACGTCAGGAAGGCGTCCGAGACGTGTCATCTGTGACAATCATAACAAATAGCTTATTATTTTAATTTTAATGACTCCATCAAGAATGACTTGATGATTCTACCAAATAAGGAATACCTAGTTTTACATATTGCAATTTTATTAAAAAAAAAACCGAAAAATAAACTTGGCGCCATTGTACAATACAGGTGTAAATTAAAAAAAAAACTGCTAACTTCACACCGTTTGCAACTGCAGCAACTTCATGTCATGTCAATATATTAAAAAATCACACGTAGAGGTGAAACCTTCAAAAATGCCGTTCCATAGCCGTTCCAAATTTGTAGAATTTAATTATTAAAATGATGAAAAAACTACAAACTTATGCAACGTACACGTATATAAAACAGCGGTTGTTGTGATACCTTTTCCCAAGCTCTGTACTCTGTACTACGCATGCTCGCACTGCCGTTATTTCGTTTCATCGACTTTCAAATCACAACGACGCTAAAGTAGTTTTCACGTGAATAATAAAATCTAATACGGGTTTGTTCGGCCATTCTATCCACTTTATAGGGTAAATTATGAGCATTGAAAATCACAAAATAAACCCTTTTAAAGATATACTCAAAATTGATTTTTCCCTTGTCATGTACAAGTCTTCTGTGTTCATATCTTTTACTCCGTATTTCCAATTTATTCTAATTAAAAAAAAAACAGTATCACTCTAGGAGTGTCGACAGAAGCGAAAACTTGAGAAAAAGGCGCGGAATTAAATAATAGCTATGAAAAACTATTGGATATTTGATAATAATTAATAATAACAATTATTACATATGAATTGAAGTAGTAAACACTGCGACATATCAATAAAGAGCAACTGACTGTATTTCTCGCTCGGGTACACTCGCGAGTTCCCGATCGAGCCTTTCACCTCAGCGTATCATGGATCAGCCTCACAAAGTTTTCACATCAAAAATAGTTAATTTTAAATAGTTACTAAAACTAATTCTTTCATTTGAAGTGTGACATAAAATTGCTACCGTATGTTTATCCTTTTGCTGTTTTATGTCACCAGATGTCTCTTATATCTGAATTCCATTCAAATAATAAAAAAATAAGTCAGAATAATATCAACAGATGATTTATCTTTGATTTTATCTAGCTAATAAATATACAAAAATAATTTAGATTAGAAATATATTTATACAAAAGAATTTTATTTGTTTCCCATCGTTATTTATTGTTATAAATTAATTCAATTTGGATTATGCATGATATTTATGATTATTTTGTATAAATATATATGAATACAGATAGTCAAATTGAATACATCAAAACTTATATTTTAAATTATCATTTCATACAAATACTATTTATAAAACTTTTAAAATGCTGTAAACCAATTTTACACTTTTCTTTTATAAAATCATAAATGTACTGGGTATAATACTCCCTAATCATATATAATACTCCCCGTATTATATAAAATTAAATTTAACCATGTTTTGGGAAGAACATACCGACGGTGATTTGACAAATTGAAGATGATAGAGCATAACTTTTTTTTCAGCTTTTACTGCACTTTTACGGCCGCGCCCGGGAAAGTACCACCGTCCTTTATAAAGTCGGCATAGAATAAAATATGCAAATTTGGGGATACCGCGTGGCCATGTCTACCCTTTTCTTTTCCCACTCCTTTTCTCACCAAATTCTCAGTTTGACAACGAACTTGCGAGTCTCCGGATGTTGGGTGAAACTATGGGCGACGGGATCGCTTACCATCAGGTGAACGGTTTACTCTTTTTTATTCCATTCCATAAAAAAACATTTTTATATTTTTGTTTTTAACAACTTCTACGTGCATTGGTTACTAGTTAATCATGAAACTGTGCAAGACTACATCGGTATAGACATCGCTTTACCATTGGTAGATTTATTTTTATTTTAATGCTATTTAGTTTGTTCGATTTTTTTTTATTTTGATCTTTAGGTTTATTTTTTTCACTTTATTTTTTGCTACTCACTAGTATAGTCAACATTTTCATTTAATGTCGTATCATACTCCCCACCCTGTGTATGCATTGTAAACTTCAATAGTAATTTTTTATGATAGCGACAGTAAAAAAAAATATTTGGGGCGCCTGTATGACTTACATTTACATATAATATTTATTACAGAACTAATTCCCATGTCAAAAATACTTCAAAATTATAACACCTTCAGCTAACAGCTATACAGGGTGTAACAGCTGTACAGGTTGTACATAAAAACTGAACGTTTTTTTTTTTAATTTAATAAGTTTCTCAGCTGTTACAATAACGAACGAATTTTATTAAGGCGATGTTTGTCCAATTTGTGAGAACCATAAGTTCCTTTTTTGTTTTTCAATATAACAAAAATATTTAATACGGAATTGAATGCTCTTGTGAATCCTCTGATGATGCAGGAGTCCATGGGCGGAGGTGATCACTTACCATCAGGTGAACCGTTTACTTTTTTGCTTCCTCCATAAGAAAAAAATATTAATAGATTACGCTTTATTCATTATTGGGTGATATATTTTTTTTAAATACCACACAATTAAGCTCTATTACCCTCGCAAATGTCTTTTGTACACCTGTATATCAGATGTTACGTAGATAAATATAAACATAGAAAGCATTCAGCATTTTTTTAAATAAAAATAATAAAATTTATTAGTTGTAAAAAAAGTTTAGGCAAGACCCTTAAACACAGCTTTAAAAAAAATGTCGACGAAACAATTATCACAAAAATATTATAAAACAAAATATACGCGTATATTAAAATACTATTTATTGCTAAAAATACAGATATGAAAGTTAGTTCAGATATGTTCGAACTATATCTAGATTTCTCGAAAAATTTTGGTAAATTTTGGTCCGAAGTCATTATGACATGTATTTTTTTTTGCAAATTAAGATTTTATCGGCAAAATGAAAACAATGGACATATAGAAATAATAAAATGTAACTACACTGTTTTATACAGCATAAACAGCCATATTCATTATATTAAAAAAAATTAATTTTAAAATTATTTCCTGAGAATAATTTAAAAAATAAAATATTGTTTTATATAATTATTCGCCAATACTTAGATCTTCAAATGAACATTTATACATATATTATTATTTTAAATGCTCAAATCCCGTTTTTATTTAATCCGAGACATATTTTGAGATTCATTTTCGAAAATATTAAAGAAAATAACTTATGCGACATTTAAAGAAATGATTCGTAAACAATTAAAGAGTTATTTAAAATATTACATTATATAATATGGACAGATAGTCATAAATGTAACATTTAAGCCTAAATTAGTTATACGTTTTTTGGTAACTGACGTATAACAACAACGGCCATCTTAACTATTTTTTTTTTAATTATTTTTTACCTATTCAATAAAAAAAATTACACTCATATTTACAGCTACTAAATGCGCGTATATCTTTAAAATTGGGGAATAAATTATATTTTTTGTGTATATTTAAATACGGCAAGATTTAATTCACGTATGTCAGATCCTGCTTATTACACAGGGTGATTGGCGAGTCACTTTCAATACTTCAAGTCGTTATATTTGGGGAACATATATGAATAATAAAAATATTATTAATAACAAATATCCATATACAACTGGGTAGACATAATATAAAGTAAAAAAATACGTAATTCATGTTCATCTGAGCGGATACTGTGTGGTCGGAATGAGACGGAAGGCGGAGGGGATCGACGGCCTCGCGCATACCAGTTGATCACAGCCGGAATTATTGAAAAATTTGTGCTAAAACTATGCCCCTAATTTTATTACACATTTGTGATGGCAATCGAGTTCCAAGTGCTTTCCTTCAATATCGAAGGTGATTAACCAATCACTCTGTATAAGGCAATATAAATGTAAATTATTACAAAAAAGTGAAATAAATTAGGCAAGTTGTGCAAGAGTATATAAAGCTTATAGTTTTCGTAACAAAATATGTATAATAACACACTTTCGACCAAATATGCTAAGATCCGGTATTAGAAACTCTCATCTGTTATTTGAAGAAAATAAAAAAAAAGTTTGATAATGGAAATATTGGTACCTCGCAAATAGGTCGCTAACTAAATCCCGTACTGCAGGAGTTAAAAACATTTTTTTTTATACTCAAAAGTTTTCTGGCCAAGGAAATTTAAACTTTAACAGCATAGATATAAGATAATATATAATTTATTTCACAAAATTTCTTTTTGATAGTCAGAATGTTATACTTTGTAAGATTTGTTAAATTTTTTAAGATGAATTTCTGTGAATAGTTGCAGATAATCTATTAAAAATGTCCACAATTTCAAACAAGCGCTTACTTTAGTAAAATAAATACCATATTTCTTACACCGGATCCCATATTACGACCAACTACTAACACCATTGTAATTTTATCCTTCAAAAACATTAATGTTTAAACTTCATCTTATTTTACAATCATATTAAATCATTTGATTTACAAAAAAATATTTTTCAATTCGTGATTCAATTTTAAAATACACGAAAAAATATATTTCATAAATATCAAATATAACTTCCACACGAGATTACATTTGATATTTTTGCCAAATTATTTATAGAGAGACTTTACCGTTGAATCAGTTGGAAACTAAAAAAAAGAGCACTAACTGATATTTTTGCTAGTATTATTAGATCCTTCGTGTGAGATATAAGCAAAAAAAAAAAAATATAAAAAAATCAAAGATCGTGTAAAAATAACGAAATACTTAAAATATTCTTATAAGTATTAGAGAGTCGACTCTCCATATATGGAGACAACTATATGATCCCGTATTTTATAAATCCCATGTCATGGATATAGTTATAGCTTCAGTTCTAAGCATCCATCTTACTATCCAGCTTTTATTTTAACATACAAACCTATCATATGTGAAGATACATTCATGCGTTGAGCGTCATATAAACTACTTTATGAGGCAAAACTAAAATACCAATCAATATAAGCCTTCTGTGATTACCCAAGGACCTTATAAATACAGAAAGATCGACACATAATCAATTAGGAACGATCGGCTCACCGACGATAAATCGATCAATAAACACGTTAACGTTAGATGTAAATAAAATAAACTTTAGCAACGATTATGATAATTCACAATCGATTTTAAAATCGACGATCGAATCGATTTTAAAAACGAAGATCGAATCGATTTTATAATCGACGATCGAATCGATTTTAAAGTCGAAGATCGAATCGATTTAATTCAATATCGATTGACACGGCAAAGACTACTTATGAAACTGATAGTAACAAAATCAATCGATGAGTATTAATACTAAACCAAAGTAAACTATAAAAACTTCATCTTCTATAATCAACCGATCAATCAGTCTAAACTCAATATGATCGAAGATATATCGATCAACACGGCGAATCAGTCATTTGATGGTAAAAAAATAGATCGATAAATATTAATTCCAAACTAACGAATAAAACCCCGTATATTATCTTCAAACGATAATTCGATCAGAACTAAGTATGATAGAACAGCATTCTGTCAATCGATTAACTGAACGATCTATAGATCATCGAATATCACGATAAACTGAACGAAATATGATCGGAAAAGCAAACTAATCGGTAAACACGGCAAATCCGAACTAAATACAATAGAAGAACATTCTTTCTATCGATTAACTGAACGATCTATAGATCATCGAATATCACGATAAACTGACCGGAATATGATCGGAAAAGCAAACTAATCGGTAAACACGGCAAATCCGAACTAAATACAATAGAAGAACATTCTTTCTATCGATTAACTGAACGATCTATAGATCACCGAATATCACGATAAACTGACCGGAATATGATCGGAAAAGCAAACTAATCGGTAAACACGGCAAATCCGAACTAAATACGATAGAAGAGCATTCTATCTATCGATTAACTGAACGATCTATAGATCATCGAATATCACGATAAGCTGAACGAAATATGATCGGAACCACAATTTAATCGATGAACGCGGCCAGACCGGGATCATCTGATGTTAAGCTTTGGTAAGGACGGTTCATAAAAATCTTTCACCAGCTTATAGAAGTCCGCGATCTAATTCTTTACGGAGCATCCTGGTAAGTTTGAGCACGTCTTCGTCAATTTGACCTGAGAATAAAGAGTCGAGGAGATCCCCGCGAGAAGCTAGTGCAAACACGCCAGCTAACCTGGATACGGATTTGTCTGAGAGGTGCCTCTCGACCACAGACCTGGAAAAGACATTTAAGTATCGATTACATTTTAGTTTTTATTTCTTTTTAATAGCAAAAAAGATAAACGTGTAGACGGTTCACCCGATGTTAAGTGACCAAGTTGCCCATGAAAACATATCTGGAGAGTTATAAGTGCGTTGTCAATCTGGGAAATTGGATAGAAGTGGTTTATTTTTTTTTATAACAAAAAAAAATATTTCTTACAGGATCTTGACATGTAATAATTAAGGACAGCTTTGGTTGTAGCTTTGTTGGCGACTGTAATTTTTTTTATCGCTAATCAGGAATGCAAAAGTATGTTTCCAGTTTACCACTACTAGTAGTCTACCCTTATTACTCTTATAATCGTGTTAGGCAAACTGTAGCTTAAGAAATTAAATGCCATAGTCCATTTCAGTGTAAAACTTAAAAAAAAAACATGTATGCAATTCACACGTGGTACAAACAAGACATTCAAATATTTTACATTCGTCCGCACATTTGAAGAATTTTATTAAAAAATAATGAAATAAATCTACAAACGTATAATACGTAGACGTATTCAAAACATCACGGTTGTTGTGATGGCTTTTCTCAAACTTTGTACTACGCATGCGCGCACATAATGCTTCCTATCTCGTTTTCTCCCACGTTAAATCTTATGACTTTATGTGTCTTTCTCTCTTTACTGTCGTTTTTCGTTTCATCGACTTTCAAATCATATGATTCAATCATTTCAAAGTTTTCACTTAAAACAAAAAACTTTTGCAAACAAACTATAATTGACGTAGCGAATAAGATCTACATTTGAGGCGAAAACACATTTTATATATGTATGTTCCACGATAACTTTTGGAGCAGTGTTTTGATAAAGCTGTAATTTGGAATATGTGTTCGTAGTATTAGTAGAAATATCAAGTTCGTTGGCCATAAAAATCGGTTCATTAGTTCCAAAGTTATTTAAAGAAATGTAAATGATTTTGTAACCTTGTAGCGCATAATAAGCTAATGTATCTTACCTACTAATATTTGTAAAAAATAAAAACAGAAATATTAACTTACTTGAGCGATTGGTGAGATTCGCGTAAGGCGTCCTGGAGGAAGCCGCGGTCGTAGGAGAAATCGACTTCGCAGAACGACACGATGGCCATAAGCACCGTCTGAAAATTACAAAGTAGTTTAAATTTAATAATAATACATAAAACATGAACATAAAGCGTATATAGAAACCATGAGCGTATATAGATTTGTGCCCACCCCAGGATGGCATAGTGCCCACCCCAGGATGGTCTAGTGCGCACACCAGGAAGATCAAGTGCCAACCCAGGATGGTCTAGTGACCACCCCGGGATGATCTAGTGGCCACCAAATAATGGTCCAGTGCCCACCAAAGAATGTTATGATGCACACCGAAGCATGGTCTAGTACCCACCGAAGGATGATCTAGTGCTCACCGAAGGATAGTCTAGTGCCTACCGAAGGATGGTCTAGTGCCCACCGAAAGATGGCCTAATGCCCACCGAAGGATGCTCTAGTGCCATATCGAAGGATGGTCTACTGCCCACCGAAGGATGGTCAAGTGCCCACCGAAGGATGGTCTAGTGCCCACCGAAAGATGGTCTAATGCCCACCGAAGGATGCTCTAGTGCCCTCCCTGGAAAATAACTCTAGATACGCCCATGAGCATAACAGTCACAACCAGAATATCAGGGTTTTTTATTTTTCTATAATTTTTTTTTATTCTAATACATGATTAATTCATTATTTTCTAATTCTAGCTCGCATTGTTTTTCAATTTTTGGTCTTGACTCTGTGGTGATGGCAAGTCGTGCCTAACTCGATCTGCAGCTTGATGACCCGATCCAATATCCTATACCTCAGATTTGGTCCTTTGAATAAATGGAATTTGGAACGGAAGGCAGCTTAACTTGATACTATATGGTCTTGGAAAGAGTATACTCACGTGGAATTTGCTTCTAAAAGCTGCTAGAGCCCTTTCGTCGGCCGCCGAGAGCTGATTGTGCCGCCTGAGCACGCCCAGCTTCACGGCCGCCTTGATCACGTGCTTGATCAGTTTCTCCGCCTCCCGCTTCTCGATGCGCTCGCGGAGAACGCATAGAAACTGCAAAATAAATAAAAATTGGAGCTTAAGACAACGTCATATATAATATTTATGATTTATTGTTTCTTTGATCCCATGTTTTTTATAGGAGGGTACGAGCAGACGGTTCATCTGATGGTAAACGATTCCGTCGCCCATAGACTCACGAAACATCCGGAGAATCCGGAGTACGTTATCAAGCTAGGAAATTGGATAGAATAGATTTATTGAAAAATATGGATTGGGTTTTTAGGTGGGAAAAGAAAAAGGTAAACATGGCCATCCGGCATCCCCAAAAGTCATGCATATTTTATTTTATGCCAACTTTGTAAAGAGCGGTGGTTTTTCTCCGGGCGAGGCAATTTCAGATTTTCTAAAATTTAATAAAG
This sequence comes from Graphium colonna, assembly GCA_025505425.1. NCBI lineage: Eukaryota > Metazoa > Arthropoda > Insecta > Lepidoptera > Papilionidae > Graphium > Graphium colonna. The sequence continues at coordinate 563 of JAOCPS010045384.1, read as the reverse complement.
CGTTTGTAATATTGATAATTACGTGTACGTATTATACGTTTGTAATGTTTTTTCATAATTTTTATAGTAAAAATTTGTTATCATCTACATATACATACATATGATACATAGTTAAAACACTCTATACATACATGCTATATACACTGGACAGCAAATAAACCAGGCCATCTGCTACCGCGGAACTCTGATACCACTTTTTCAAAAAATATAAAACATACGACTATCAAATGTATACCTACAGAAAGTGCATTTCATGACAATTAAAATGAGTATAAATTTAATGTAAAGTACCATCAACTCGCATTGCAAACAACACGATGCTAACGAATTGCTCTACTTTTTTGCGTTTTGACTCGCACTTAGCGTTCTTTTTTCTACAATGAGGGTAGTCGAATATTTCTTAATTTTTTTTTATTTTTTGTGCATCGTTTACCCAGATGCAGGTATGTTTGCTACTTAATTCGTTCAATAATGGATACGACACCTCAGCAAGCAGCTCAAACAGTAACACTATTTCAAGCTGGTATTGGGCAACGTGAGCAGATTACCGGTGAAATGAGTTT
>JAOCPS010045278.1:0-16813 GCA_025505425.1 Graphium colonna | reverse complement strand
CACACGCACACACGCACACACGCACACACGCACACACGCACACACGCACACACGCACACACGCACACACGCACACACACACACCAAGACTATAAGTTTGAGCTACCACTAGGTACCCCTTAACAGACTGTGCTAAATCGCCATAAAGTTAACATTCAGTTAAGTGGTAATATCTCTGGCCACCTCTTTTGTATATATGAATCATTTGTTGGTCTGGTAAGCCTAGTGGTATGGACCTTTGCCTTGTAAACCGGAGGTCGTGGGTTGGAACCCCGTGGGGGAACAACAACTTTGTGTTGTTGTTTGTTAAAAGAAAGATGATCCATGCGTCGGATGGGCATGTGAAAAGTCGGTCCTGCGCCTGATCTCTCTCCGGTTGTAACGTATATCCGTCCCATCGGGCTTTGAGAGTTAAGGAACAGAGAGTGCACCTGAGTCTGCGCGTACACTTGTGAACTATAATATCTCCTGCGCAGTTGGCTGATATACGCGTAGATTGGCCGCCGTGGCCGAAATTCAGTCAGGAGGAGTTATCTTATTTACCCCGTGACCGACTCATCACAATTGCTATAAGGGTAACATTTAATTAAGCGGTAATATCACTGGCTACCTCTGTATATATACAATTAGTTTTGAAGTTTGTTGTTGTAGTTGTATGTATACAATTAGCTTTTGACTTGAAAGCAAATGTATATCAAGCAGTATTTATGAACGGGAATCGCATTGCTTCCATCACATCAATCAACGTCCACACGTCATTGATTTACAAATATACACGCAGTCTGTACATCTGACACAAGCCAGACTCTCAAAAAACTGAAAATTCTCACGGCCACGAAAACGTCTACAGTTTGATATATCACAGATGTCAACATTGCATCAAAAATGCTATCCATCAACCATATTGAACAGAGTCTTCGATTATAAATTGGAATTAAAAACTGCCAACAACATTCGAAGAACTGCTAATATATAGTCCATTAGCTTTTGCTCATGGCTTTGTTTGTAATATTGTTGCTTAAAATATTATAAAATACGTCTGTGACGTTCAACTCGATGATATTGGAACTGCTTTGAAATACAGTTTAAACTCCATGGAACATCACTCGATTTAACGCGTCGACATCACATGGCTTCGATTGGTTTAGCTTGCCTTCCATACAATGATACACTCTTTGCATTTAACGACAACTCTCTATAACGCCATAAAATGTACAGTCCCTTTGGTGTCGTTATGTAGAGTTTACACTGTAATCAATGATGTTGGACCTTTTTGGTCCAATGTCATTTTCAAAGAAAAATATTTAATATTAGCTGTTCTGATATCATCAAGTTGAGGGTCACAGACGCTCTAAAGTATTGTTATGCCAAAATTTCACCCTCAATCCTGAACGGATTTTTTTTTGTATAGTCTAGCCTCAGCCACAAACTTTGCTGAATAATAAAAATAATAAATCGATTTCAAAACGTCTGCTCGTTTGTCTTCCTTTCCAATTAAAAAAAAAAAACACTTTTTAACGTAGGTACGACTTGGTGGGCTGGTGTTTGTTTTATTCTTGTGTGTAAACATTTGACCAACACACACATGGGTCGGGTGGTAGATCTTGATACGGACTGGAAATTTTAAATAAACTCAAGTGCGTATTTCAGGTTCGAGGGTATAGCGTATAATCTTAAAAATATATAACTATTAGAGTAAACAAACAGCTTGTTCTGTTCTTAAAATGTCTTTAGTAGTATCTTGAAATACAATTATTACAATGTAGACTTCAACAAGCCGTTAGCTACATCTCGAAGCTTAAAAGAATTTTGTGTAGGCCAATGTTGGGTATAGCAATTTCGATTTCAAATAAATTCCCAAACATAAAGACAGTTTGAGTAACAAATAAATATTTAATAAGAAATATATTATGACAAAAAGAAATTAGGAAAGGCTTAGCAAAAGGGTAGTTTATATACATTTGGTTGATTAACTCAAATGAGGAGTATTTGTGAAAATTACTCATTACATAGAAATCGTTGGAAATGTGACATCATTCAATCATTTATATTTAGAAGACGATCAAACTATGCACTTGTTACAAAGACAGAAGGCTGCAACATGTTAACGTATTATTGATAACGTCATGCAACGTGACATCATCTGTTGCTGAGAACCTATTTTGCCTCTTTAAAAAACTTTTGAATATGCTATATTTTTTTTTTACAATCTGCATCTGTAGAGAGAGTTACGTATATTTATACAGAATTTTAAGACTGTAATATACATAAAACATCACTAAATTAAATAAAACATCACAGCAGTACCTAGGATGGTATAGATTTCATGTGTATATGCAAGCTCTTTTCAAAATGTCTCTATTTCTCCTTTCTTTTTAATCATGAAGTGTGCAAAGTGACTTCGATAAATTCATTCATGATACGTTCATTCATAAAATTTTCTAATGTTATACTACAGAAATAGGTCCATAAATTCCAATAGCTAACCTAAAGGAAACCCCTACGCAACCACGCATCGTAATACAATATCGAGCACTAAAATAAAAATGATAAAACGCCTTGCTTAGCCACAAATTGGATTAGAATGAAATCAAACACATGTAGTGATTCAATATAAATGTGATACGTTGTAATGATCATTTTGTGTCTACGAACTATGAAATGGATGACGAATATTTAGCATTTACGAAACGCATAGATAAAAATAAAACCTCTCCCAAACCAATTTTTCGAAATGAACGTTATCCGACGAGCCGCGTTACGCACTCGGTTAAACAACTGAAAAATAAAACAAAAAAACGTAACATCGCAAATAACACACGACGCATCGATGGTTCTAGAAGCCAATACATCGATTTGGGTCTAGGTTAACGAATGGCGGAAGCTAAATGTAAATAATAACACCAAGTACTGACTGGATCGATAAAAATAACCATAACGGAATCAAACGTTTATGCTCATCATCAAAAGTTTGGTAACCACGTACGACCACAAGGAGAATTATGTCCGAATGTGTTAGAAAAAAAAGGTTTTCATTTTATTACTCACTAGTTTAACCATACAAGAGTTATGTGAAAAGGATAAGAACACACAAAAAAATTAAATCGAACGATAATTATATATGACTACAGAAAGAGATCGTTGAAGAAAAAAAGGAATTTAAAACACATTGTATAATGGACAATACAAAAAATATTATTAAAATAACCATTCACTAATAAACAAAGAGAACCGCAAACAAATCAATTTTTTGGTAATTTTTAACACAATAAAATTTCCGATCCATCTACGACAGCCGTAGCTATACCTAGCGCACCTGCGTGAAGAGCTTGTTGTATCCGTTGGAGGGCTGGGTGTAGCCCATGCGGCATGGCGGCAGCTGGTGGCCGCTGTGGACCACCAGGGGGATCGCGTCCGGGTCGGCCGTGGTCGCGCCGCGGCGACCGGCGGCCGCGCGCTCACGAAACCGATTCCGCGCTACGCCGCCCGCCTAACGAGAGCCGAGGCGGGCGGCAGCGCAGGGCTGTCGCGAGTGCGATAATGCCAGCGGAAATTACCCAAAGTTGTACCACCACGACCCGGATTCGCGCGTTATAAATTTATAATGAGTTTAATATTCCGCTGTTACACTAAGTTGATTTATTTGACAACAGTGATAATCAATAGGTCCAAAATAACAAAAAAAAACGTCTTTATATAGTAAAGGCGTTTTTTTAGATTCCGATGCTCAACCTTCAAAAAAAACTTTAATCAAAGATAAGATTTTTTCTTTTTGAATTACCACTACACATTTTATTGAGCAAAATGTACAGATTAGTTTATTTTTAAAATGTCCACAAGATGTTTTGAACTCATAACGAGGCATGGCTTAAAAAATGTGTTCCATTTAGAACTTTTGCTACTAATATTAGTATGAAATAAGTGCAAAAGTTAATGGCCATTTTTATATAGCTTACCATACCAAGTCACATAAAATTTAAACTTCTTTTAGAGACTAGGTTTATTATCCTAGAGAACTGCTACAGAAGTTATTTTCGTAAAGAAAACCGGGGTTTCTGAGATATTTGATAAAATTAAGATATCCATTCACAGAAAATAGTTTCTGGATTCAGCATATGTCGTAAAAAATTATGAAAATAATTACTATATAATTTTGATCTTGGCACATGAAACCTTTTGGTATCACTTTTGGACTTTGTCCTCAAGAAAGAAAACTAAGGCTTGAAAGCACTATTAGTGATATTTAAATGAAAACACTGCGGTCAATGTCTTATAATATGGCAAGGAATATAATTAATTAAAAGGCCCAATGAACATGATAACATTGTTATATTGATGACGTCACTGATTAGTGCCGCTACAACAAGGTAAATATGATAAGTTAAGACATTTTTATTATGTCTTTATTCGATTTTTTAAGGTAATCATCTCAATTACCCGAGAAATCGATTATCAAAAATTGGTTGACGGAAAACAGTAACTTCTCGTTACTCTAAATGTATCTGCAAATTGTATTTGAAAATAATCTATTTGCGTGTACTGTGGTACTACAATAGTGTGGACTGTGGTACTACGATGGTAGAAAATCTTGTTGTATATACATACTCTAGTTCATGTACAAAGGTATTTTAACTTATGTTGAGGTTAGTATAAAAAAGGATAAGAGAATAGCTAGCATTAGTTTGAAAATTGACACAAAGATGATAATTAAAGGTTTTTAATAAAGGGTGTGCAAAGATTTACAAATTACGCATCTGATGAAAATTTTAATATGGCAAAACTTTACAACTAATGTCGAATTAGTATGGCTTACGATATATTTTGCAACTATCGATTACATTCAGTGAATTCACTGAGGTAAATAAAAAAAAATAAATACCGGTTTTCTTCTTAAAATAACAAACACTTGGACAAAAGGACTATAGATTCGTCCTTTAAGCGTACGTGACACCCCTGGATTATCGAGTACCGCCCGCCCTCCGCCCCGGCAGCCGGTGAATGAGCTGCGCGCGCACCGATTGCAGCAATACTATCGGACAGGTTTCGATTGTGTTGGAACAAGGAATGTTTCGTTCAATGAGCCCAGTGTTAACATCTATGCCACGAAAACGTCGCCTTCCATTTGAAAGGATGACATTCATACTTTTATTAGGGATATAAATCGGTATATCACTGTTATCATGCTATTTTATAGTGATAAAATCCCTTTAAAATACTTCCTACAAAATTGATTTTCAACTTTTCTGAAATTATTTATTCAGACTGATTACTTTTACTAGAGCTTTATAAACAATTTAGTTATTTCTATGTTATAAACTTATTAGAAGCTCTATACATAAGTGTTGACTGCGACTAATTTGTTAGGATTTTAGGATAAGTTTTGACGGAAAAAACCGAAAAAGAAAAGATTAACGCAGGGTTATTAATTAGGTTTAGATATCTGTTGATTTACATTTTAACGAAGTACGATTTTTTATACCAAATAATTATTGTTTATAGTTTAACGAAAGAAAGCTCCGAAAGTAATATATTTAAACAAACAATGTAAAGTAAGATCTATGTAAAATAAGGTAGCCTTTAAAATTTCAGCTAGTCTCTTTTTATTGATCTTCAAATGAAAATATTAATTTAAGGTTAATCGTTTTCGAATGTTAAACAGTAGAGTAAACAGTGACCTTGGAAGATCTGATGATAAGTTTATTCACGGTCGCAACATTACACAAAGGCAAATAACAAACAAAAGTGCTACGCACATTCCCAGCGGTGTAGTCGATTTAATTTATTTATAAAAAAAAACATGACGCTACAAAAAGCTTTGCTCTTTTTTTATAGAAATGAAGACAAACGAGTAAACACTTGATGGTAAGCGATCCCGTCGCCGTAGACAGACGTAACATCCGGAGAGTCACGAGTGCATTGTCTACTAATAAAATAGTTTAGGAGGATTAAGGATTTGGAGGGAAAAGGAGTAGGGAAATAAAATGTAGATATGGCAATCCGGCATCCCAAATATTGTAATTAGGCCTTTATAAAGGGCGGTGGTACTTCAGAGGCTCTGAAAAAATGTTGTCTCTACTGCTTATGAAAAAGATCTTTTACTCGCGTATAAGGGCGTTGTTGCGGTTAGTTTATGCTGTTGCCATACAAAGCGCATCACTTCGATTATTTCTGTCGATTTTCAAAGACAATGAACATAGCATATTCCGTTTGTAAAATAAAACCACAGCAATTGATGACCAGTAGATAAGTTCATAATTGCTTACGGCATGCCATACCAACTTAATAATGTATTACTCCTTCAGCAAATTGAATATATACTCTATTGCCATGCGATAAAACTCAAAATTGCGAAACGTGAGAGAATGACTAATGAAGTTCCTGAAAAAAAATGGAAAAGGGTCGCTAACGCGTACGGAATAAGAGTAACGTTGCCCAAATATTAGACGTGCTTGTCTAATATTTGGGCTTCGGCGGGAATTGAACCTAGTTTTATGGGGTGAAAGGTTGAATTTCGCGTTATCGGTGCGCGCATGCGCGGATGACGGATCGATTTTCGGCGCCGCTACGGCGACGTCGTTGACCCAGTTGGAGGCGCAATGGTGCGTTGCCGATAGACCGGCGCGTTTGTGATTAGTGGGTTCAATCCCTTGGTTTTTGGCTGTACATATAAAATATAAAAAAAAACGCTTTACGTTTCGTTATACACGTGAAATTTAAACATAAGACTCATACATCATAGTAATAATAAGAAACGAAAACCTTTTTTTTAACTTTTTAAAAAAAAAATTACTAACTCGAAAAAAGTCAGCTAATTCTAATAAGTTACATTTTTTTAGTTTTTTTTTTCAACTCGAATGTTTCAATTTTTTTTGTACTTTCGCGCATATCTTTGTCATTTATGAACGATTTAAAAAGTATTTATTTTGTTTGATAGGTTGTTCTTCCGAAGTGTTCCCATAAAATTTTCAGATAAACCGATTCATTTGTTTTTGTTTTAAATCAAAATATCAAATTTGATTTAATGTGTGTTTGCGCGTATTTCCGTCATTTATGATCCAATTTGAAAAATTCTTTTTTTATATTCTTTGTAGATAGTGCCATAATCTTTTCAAAAAAACTATCGGTTCATTACTTTGTTTTTTAAATAACAATAAAAAAATTAGGAACGTTCACATATATCTCCATACAGTCCATGTATGGAGATATATGTGAACATTCCTTTGATTTGATTTTTTTTATCTGATAGGGTCAGTTTTTTGTAATTTTCTGTAAAAATAAACTTCATTAATTTATCTGACCTAAAAGAGTACGGTATTATTAGTACGTACTGCCTAATCGTCTGGGAGCAGGAAGCAGAAGAGGTGTAAAAGAGAAGAAAGATAATGAAACAGAAACAGAACTTGATTTTTGTGTAACGATTATGGGCGAGATTAGTTTAGTCCTCAGACAACTCCCAAACAACAAAGCCCCGAGAAAGGACGGAATAACATTAGATCCATTAAAAGCAGGAGTCACACCTGTTTTGGTGGAGCCAGCTAAGATCTTCAATTCCGTCCTCCACAATGGCATTACACCGGAGGCATGGAGTAAGGGTTGTTGTTGTTTTGTTTTTTAAGAAGAGTGATAAGTTTTTACTGAGAAACTATCGCCCTATAACAATTCTGAGCCATGTATATAAGTTGTTCTCGAGGGTTATAATGAATCATCTTGCTCGAAAATTCAATAAGTTCGAGCCCGTGGAGCAGGCCGGGTTTCCTAAAGGCTTTAGAACAGTAGACCACATGCACACACTTAGGCAACTAATTGAGAAGACCGATGAATACAACCAGCCCCTATGCCTAGCGTATGTGGATTACGAATAAGCGTTCGATAACATCGAGACATGGGCTGTTTTACAATGCATGCAGATATGCCAAAGTGTTGAGACGTCTGAACAAGGTCCAAGTACAAGGTCAGAGCTCGAGACCAAACAAATTGCATCGTGAGGTAAAACAGGATGATGTAATTTCACTAAAATTGTTTACCAATGCATTGGAGGATGGAATGGACGGGGCATCAATATCAATGGCCAATTGATCACACACTCGCTCCGAGTCCGAGTGATTTTTTAAGATAAATGGGTCTCGGGATGAACCTTATCAACACGAAAATCATGTCCAATAGTCATGTATCTCCGAGAGCAGTAGTTGTGAATGACGCTACCTTGGCCAAACTGTTCAACTAGGCAGGCACAACTTTGACAAAGAGACCAACCGAAAGATACGCTTAGGCTGGCATTCGGAAGGGACTCGAGAAATTACGACATATTCTTGATTCGTCGATACCACTATCCCTTATGTCCAATTCAACAAAATATTCAATCAGTGCGTTTTAGTAGTAATGACTTCAGAGGGCAAACGTGAAAGCTCGCCGAGGGGCTAGTCTACAATTTCAAGGTTGCTCAGCGGTCAATGGAGCGCGCAATACTCGGGGGTTCTCTGGCAGAGAAAATTCAAAATGAAGTTACCACACGTACCGACGATCAATGGAACCGATACGTGTTAGAATGGAGATCACGTTAAGGTAAACGTAGTATAGGACGTTCTGCAGCACGATGGACTGATGATTTAAGAAAGGTGGCGGGTAGCGGATGGATGTGAACTGCACAGGATCGGAATAGCATTTACCTTCTATCTGAATATTTAATCAATGGCCTTGTTAAAAAATCTATTTTTTTTATTAATTAAAAGGATTTTAAATTCGTATCTTATTTGGAACTCATATCCAGGACGAGAGAGAGAGGCGTTTAAATTACATGTTGTAGGGTAACAACTATTGTATTTACATTATTTCTTTTTATTTGTTTTCGCTAAGCTGTATCAATAATTTACCTTCTATCTAAGATTTCTAAGCTAGTTGAAAATGCTGTAACTTTACTTAAGATAAATGCATTAAAGTTGTAAGAACATTTTAGCAGGCTACATCTTTCGCTAAATGTATAGTGTACTATTAAATGACTAAGTGCTAGCCGTAGCTAGGCATAGATAATTGTATCTATAGCCAGATGACTTCTGGCTATTAGATGAGTTCATTGGCATAAAACCTGTTGAATATGACGCTACTTAAGATGACAAGATTGTACAAAGAGTAAGAATTCACAAATCACAGAAACGATTTTTATTAGCTCAGAACGAATATAAAGATTCAAGAGATTTAATTTAATATAGTGTCTATTTGCAAACGTCTGGTTGTCTTTACCAACGTAAACTACGTTCACGTACGATTTCGCGAGGAATTTCTGGAATTCCAGGCATGTGCGGCGTCATAGCGTGATGCGAAGTTCTATTCCCAGCCACTGACGACATCAGTTCCGGTCTCGTGAATGGCGTGACTCAGTGGAAGACCCGCTCAGTATATTTCTTCGGGTAAGGGTTCGAGGTCGGCAGGTCAGGGCTACTATGATTTTGGATGTTTTTTAAATAATAAACCAAGGACAGTGACCACAAGTTTATTGTTACTAAATATTAGCATATTTTAAAGCTAATGTCAGACCATTTGTGATTGTATCAGCATCCCGCTTATCAACTATCGTTTTAAGGGAAATGTTTCAAAAACTGCCACATTGCAAAGTAGTTTTTTGTATATTTCGTTTTTGATGTAAATGTTGCCGCACACATACACACACTCACACACACATACACACACTCACACACACATACACATACACGCACGCACGCATGCACGCACGCACCCTAACTCACCATTTTATTTAACTTTTTTTGTGCTGAGTGAGTGAGATACATAAATTTTCTTTTATTATTATTGTGGTTTTGGTGTAGTAGTCTTAATTTCATGAAATCAACACTTAATACTATTGTAAATGATTTGCCAAAGCTACGCGTAATTAATCTTGGAAATCGACAATATGTTCTTCCCTACAGGACAGGCATTGCCTATTTTGGGGTCCAGATAAAACCAGAAATATAATAAAGGTTACTGTAAAAAGCGTTTATTTTATTTATTTATTATTTAGTTAACTTCTTTACGAGATTACACGTGCTGCATCGTTTGTCTACTTCTTTATAATTCTTTACAAGATACACAAAAGTAAAACAGTACAAACGGAAGGTCATTGGTTCTCCTCCCCCTTTTAATTCAGAGAATGAAATACCGAACTTGTCAGTGAATTTAAGTGCAGTAGCGACGTCATGTCCTGCCGTCCGAATTTTGACCGACATAGCCAATCTTAGTAAGATCACAGTCAGCCGGCTATACGAATGCAGCGAAAGTATTGGATTCAATATGAATTTATCCAAAACTTCAAGGCTGTAGGGGTAAAGTCACATATAACAATATGTGGTATGAAAAGCCTAGAACGATAAATACCTTTGACCATGCATAACACACTCATGGGAATATAATACCAAGATCAGTGTGCATAAAGGAGTTACGAGAATTTCTTTCAATGTGACGAGGAAAGTTTTAAAACTTTCATCATCTGCTTAAGCAGTCGACAGCTATCTATACAATTTCGCTATATTCCTGCAGTACCTTAAATCTCCGAAAATTTCAGATAACTGATTATAAGATTCAAGGAAGACAACAAAGAAAGAAGAAAGAAAGTGACAATGCTGTGAAGGCCATTAAGAGGAGAGGCTAAATGGATTGTATCGTCAACATATCGTGATTATTAGAGACTTCACTGTTGACAATAGCATCAATCTCTAGGCTACCAAATGATTTTTCTATCATCTCCTCAGAAAGTTGGTTAAAAAACGGGGACAAAATGCATCCTTGTCGAACACTGTTTTGTCTATTAGCCCGGTAATTGTGCCTTCTACTGTTGCTGTTTATCCTCAATTTAAGTTTCAGATGTTCTTGGTGTCCAAATCCGTGACTTTAGGGATCGAGATATCCAAAGAGTACCACCTCGCGTTCTGTGTATCTCCTAGTCAATAAAAAATAGAAACAAGTTCTGCTGCATATGATTTGATTGCATTTTTGAATATGGACGTTAAGAGTTACTTCTATCATCTTGGGCCCAGGCTGAGGAACCTGAACTAGCTTATCTATAATCAATTTTCGCATTTGGCTCTTTATTTATTTCAATCTTTATACACAAAAAAATGTACAAAGGCGGACTTAATTTGGTCCGCCTTTGAACAATTCTTCCAGTCAACCTTTATTTTTTTAAAGTAACCTGTTATTTTAAAAATAAAATACACAAGACCTATGCTAAATAATATACATAAATAGATACTTATTAATTATGACAAGAATCTGCTGATAGCGATTCCAAAACGTACTTTCGGGCTTTATATTTAAATGCAGATCGAGTCTCAGGTCTTATGCGGTTATATATTATAGCTAAGTATATATTTATTTTGAATCATAAGGTTTAATGTACGTTTATACTTGCAACGTTTGCGTCTTTCTTTTAAAGAACAACCTTTGACTCGGGAGATCGATTTCAGCAAGTCGTCGGGTATGTCCCCGGTGTCTTCAGAAGGTTCACAAGTTCCTTATAGTATTATCAAAAATCTCATCATTTGTCAAACTCTAACTGCATCACATACGACCATAGACACGGGATGAGCGGATGAACACATCGATGTACAAATAAACACTAGATACAGTTACGAACAATAACAACCAAATCCGTCTTCAAATTCTACGTAACAGTTATGGCAGTTCCGACATTTTTTTGTCTTGTAAATTTAATCTCATGAGCAGAGCAAAGTTGTTTTGGAAAAGAAATATCAAAAGCGGGAAAGTGACGATTAAATCTTTCCAATACAAAATGCACACACAATTTGATATGCTTCTTCTAACTATTACCATATAACAAAATTTATTTTCTAATAAATGTATGCATTCTTCGTTTCAATTACATATGAAAGCTACGCAGTATAATTTTCTTTAGGATAACTAAAATAAGGACATGTTTAATTTCGATTTATTTTTTATATATATTCGTACGTCAGAAAAAACAGAAATTAATCAAATGGAAAAACAAAACAAAGGGAATTCATCAATTTTCATTCTTGGAAAGATGCAAAAATGTTTTTTACAAACACAAATAACGGGCCATGACTCATCCATTCATCATCGCCAAACCGAAGTTATTAATACGAAACTTGGTCAAACAGGGTCACGTCTTGCAGCGGCTCATTACTAAAACATTTTTAGTTATTTACTAATTTTCGAATTGAATAACTGTTTCTACGATTTACTACATACTAGCTGTTCGTTGAGGTTTTTCCGGTGTATTTTTTTAATCCGTTTTGTATCGATCTAAGTGAAAAACATTCTGTGGACCAAATTTTAATCAAAAACATTCGCTCCTTTTTGCGTCATTGTATATATAGTTGAGTATTAGTAAATAAGTATAGATAATAAAAATGAAATTTAACAAGTTTATTTTCACATACAATTACAAAAACCGACTTCGAACGCCTTGAAGTGTTCTTTCGACACATATCTTCTTCGTTATTTTGATTTTAAAACATACTAATAATCCGATTTTTATAAAATTTTTGTAACACCATTTTTCTAATATGAAACACATTATCAGATAAAAAAATATTTTTTTCAAACCAGTTCATAAGTTGCGGAGATATGTTGTACGTTTCCAAAATTTTGTTATTTGTTAAAACAAAGTAATTGACCGATTTTTTGAAAATTTTATGGCACTATTTACAAAAATGCTCTATCATACGAAAAAAAGCATATTTTTTGGAAATTGGTTTATAAATGAAGCGCAAAAATACATAAAATCAATTTTGTTATTTTGATTTAAAAGAAAAACTACTGAACTGATTTTCCTGAAAATTTTATAGGACCATTCCAAAGATTACCGTATAAGATGAGAAAAAAAAATTTATTAATGCGAGAGCGTATATAAAAATATATAAACATTCGAATTGAGAATCCTTCTCCACTTTTGAAGTTTATGCGGTGGTAAAGCATAACACCTTTTTTCTGTTTTTGCTGCACTTCTACGGCCGTGCCCGGGGAAGTACCACCGCTCTTTATAAAGTCAACATAAAATAAAGTATGCATGACTTTTGGGGATGTCGGATGGCCATGTCTACCCTTCTTTTCCCCACTCCTTTCCCTTCCAAATCCTTAATCCCTACCCATCCTATCCAATAAACCTACTCCATCCTATTTCCCAGGTTAACAGACCACTCGCGACTCAATGTTGCGACTGGATCGCTTACCATCAGGTGAACCGTCTGCTCGTTTCTCTTCCTTTCCATAAAAAAAAATGTGGATTAAAAACAGTCATATTACGACACTAATATAAGCTATTGAAATTATTTATAAAATCTAATCACTTGTATATAAAAGCCTGACGACTCATCCGGTTGTTATGTTTAACCGATTACTACCATTTTTTTTTAATTGAAAGGTATTGGAAGCAAGAATTATTATCAAACATTAGATGTGATGTAACGTTTGTTCAAAATGTGCGCAAATACTTTTCATAATATCTTTTTTTATCTTTTCATAGCTTTTTCCTTTTCATCTGTGTTGAAATTTCGCTGAAATTCATTGTTTTGTTTGAAATTCAGTTCATATAAATTGGTAGAGTGGAAGTAAAGCGTTAAAATTAGTGCAAAGCGGCGCGGGTTCTCTTGTAAAGCATAAAATTTGTTTGTTCGTTTGTTTAACGCTAATTTCTAAACTACAAATGATTACCAATTGATTTTTTGTACATTGTTTTTGTATACGGTCGTAGATTGTTTAGGCATAGGTCATGGAATTTAGCATCACGCTGCGACCCTTAGCAGCCAGCCAAGAGCCAAATGATGAGGTGAGTAAATTTGTAGAGGACAGCTAGCTAAGACATTAAATATTTTAAATAAGATTTAAGAAGAATAAATGATATTTATATGAATACGATTTTTTATGATAAACATTAGAATTTTATTTAGAAAAATAAAAAAGTTTGTTGAAAACAATTGAAAATAGCAGGGCACCTGATACGACACGACGATTTCATAACAACCATAATGGAAGGAAGGATATTGTAAAATAATAAATTCTTAGATCCTCTTAATTGACAAAATAGAATAAAATATTAAAATAAATAAAAAGTTTTAATTTTTAATAGTTTAGTTTTATGAGATTTAGAAAAAAATAGCTGAAGTGAATAGAACAGAAGCAATTAAAATGTTTGACTGACACCAAACACGATACGAATTAATATGTATACATTTTTGTCTGTCTATGAATATATAAGAGAATAAAATGCAAAATTAGAAGATAAAATAAATCCAATATGGTTCAGATTTTATTAATATTTTTTGGAATAAATATTAATAACATTTATATAATGAATATCACAATAATTTAGTCGTTGTAACCCAATATTTTAGCAGCACTTAATTTACACTATTTTTTTTTTTGTTGATAAAGTATATATAAGTACAATTTTGTCGATTTCCTATCTCATATTACATTTAAATATTTTTGTGGGAATTTCCCCATTTAATCTAGCAACCCTGAGGATATTGCGTCATATGTCTATGTACGATACATATTAAAATAATAAAATAATACGATTTATAACATTTACCGGTAAAACGATATTCCGTCAACTTTTTAAATATTTTGGAACGGTTTTTGCAAGATTAATAACACAAGTCGGCATTATTTTATCATTAAGAAAAAAAAACGTAACAATTAAGAGACGTATTGTCCGCTCAAAGCTTTGTTTCGTACTGATTGGAGATTCTATTTACCGACTAAAAGTCTATTCACCGCACTTGCATCAATGTTCTGGCATTGCTCTCTATCTGGATTATTCTCTAGTCTGAGGTAAAACATAAATTAATGCTAAGGAAGTAAAATATTTGAAAGACACTACTTTTAGGGTAAATAACTTAACAAAAATCACTTACGTCACTTTAAATACTTTTGTATTTTTCCATCAAACTCAACAAAACAAAAAGACTTAAGTGTAAGCAAATGCTTTTGACAATAACATCATCATGTCGTACTGAGAGCGAATTTGCGACGTGCCTACGTATTAGTTAGTTAATATTTAACGGAATGAATAAGAGATAATGATCATTAACGAATATAATATCGCTATTAATATACCTTGACAGATGTACATTCCCATCACATGTCATCAGTAGGATCAGGGCGAGTGACTACACTTGCGCTGGTGGAAAGTTCTGTGACAAAATATTCAAGAATGTACGCGGACGTCAGCCAAACTAACCCAACTAATCAACTTCATAAAAAGTATCTTATAAGTCCTTGCGTGCCTAAATCCAAACTATTGTTTCCTTTATGAAATCAATTTGATAAAACACACAGATCACTAACACAAGTATGGTTGTGCAGAAGAAAATTTCCATTTGCAATTACGCTATTGCATAAAACATGCAGAATTCAATTCGGTCGACGATGGAACATCTGTTCCAATGTATCCGTACAAACATCGAGTCGTGTGTGGACGGGAGGCTTGAAGAGGGGGGAGCAAAAATATAGTAAACGCACCCGTCTCCGGCCGATTCCTAGGCGCTGGCGTTTGAAGCGGTCCATAGCTATTACCCCGACTTTCGTCATAACACTATCATCTCATATACTGTGCCACTGATCACTCACTGTTCACCGTTGCCTCATACACTTCTTTTACGTTCTCTTCTTTTCGGTTCTTTGGGCCGTAACGTGTGGCGGGTTCGCGGGACGCGCGGCCACTCGCTGCGCGCTAAAAATACTGACCGTTCGGCCGCGGCGGCGCGTGGGCATTTGCGCTGTCGGGAACGCCTCGCTGTACATTGCCGACTACCCTCGTTTCATGATTTCTATAGGGCAAAAGAGCTAGGGCAGTTGGATCATACGGAATTGTCGACAAATCACGTGGCTGTGGCACTTCGATGGCGTTCCCAGAAATGTGGTAGAAAATAGGAACAATACAAGTACGCTACCTGGATTCCAGTGTTATGTGATCTGGTGTCACTAGAAGCGCTGTAGCTTCACAGTCTCCGGGACCAAGCTAATTAAAAGCTGCTCTAGAAGTGTATTCCTACAATTCATAACAGATCGACCTTAAGCCCATGTCGAGACTATCGTTACGAGTTCACATTTCATCCAATACGTACTAGTTACGCAAGCAAGCTTTTATAGTATCATCGAATTAATTACAGTATTTATCAATAACTTAATTATCAGGAAAATATTCTTGCTTCAACCTTTACATACCATTTACTATTGTCACTTCGCCGTCCACGCTGTGGGGGAAGCATGGACGGTTTCGTGTGGTGTCACCTACTAAACCCCGCGGTGTTCCTCCTTCGCCTGACCGGGTCGTGGTATCTCCGTTAGTTTACCCACGGCCCTGCTAGGGTAGCCACTTTGAGCTCAACTCGTGTGTGGAGGGGCTAGTAATTAAACCCCTCCCTTCACCCTATGATGCTCCCCTCGGAATAACATGGGGAGGGCATCCTTCAAATTGTGCGCGCAAATCCCCCGACCTACCGCGCGTGGTCTACTGTAGGGCCGCGGCGTACTGTGCACGCCAGCGGCCCCACGCTGGAGAGCTGCGCGGTGGCAGCATTTCGCCTGGCCGCTTGCGCTACTGCATAGCATCTCTCTTGGCTGCCATCACCTTGCGTGCAAACGAGGCGACGGCGACCCAACTATGCTTGCTGGCCGACCATCGATCGGACGACAGCCGGCAGTGACAAGTCCCGCCCAACTGCACCAATGAGCGTGGCGCGCTGTGCTTCCCAGCACGTGCACGCGGCGAGCGTGTGCTCGATCGTGTCCACGGTGCCAGACGCGCAGTGGTGACACCCGGGATCCAATTCAATCCC
>JAOCPS010044958.1:0-16820 GCA_025505425.1 Graphium colonna | reverse complement strand
TGCCTGCTGAAACTAATTGACGGCCACTGAATAAAACGTAAGACGTAAACTGTTGTTGGATTAAAGCAATTTCGCAACTCTCCTTACACTGAAACAAAACTAGTAGTAGTTTTGTTCCAGTGTAAGGAGAAGAAAGATTAATTTTTAATATATAATAACGACTTACCTCGCGTCATCAAAAATAAAACTATACTCTTTGCAGACGATGTAACCGTAATAATAACTTCGAAGCATAAGACTACAGTCCAAGAACATAAAACGGATATAAGGAGGGATTTACAAGCAATAGGGACATGGCTTTAAAAAAAATAGTTTACAAATAAATTTGACCAAAACCAATTATATAAATTTTAATGATCACCGAAATTAGCCGAAGTAAGCACGCGAAAAACGGTACTTATGACATATTTTGCATACGTAGAATCGGTCCTTAGATACGGACTTATCATATGGGGTAACAGTGTTAACATGATTAAGATCTTCAGAGCACAAAAAAAATGCATAAGGGCAATGTGCAGTCTTGCTCCAAATGAATCATGTAAACCCTGCTTCAAAGAACTAAACATTTTACCCTTACCAAGTCTGTATATCTTTGAAGTAGCTAAATTCGTCAAAAAAATGATGATCTTTTCCAAAAAGCAAAAAGCCTAACTAATATGTCCATTAGAAATCCAAACAGGCTTGTGTTCGACATAGTCCCAAAAAGTATGCTATTTCAAAATAACTGCTCAGCAATGAGTATAAAAATATTTAATAAAATTCCAGAGTCAATTAAAGATTTGACGCTTCATAAGTTCACAAAAAATTTAAAATGTTGGCTATTAGAAAATAACTTCTACACAACTAACGAATTTATGAACTTACACTAAGCAATCACCTTATTTGTTATTCTGATTCATATTGATATTATAAATAGGGCACCAAATATGTTTGATTATTTGCATAAGAGATATTATTATGTGAGGTTATAAGCGTTTATTTAATTTAATAATGTAAAACGTGTACTTAATTATTTTTGTATTTATTGCTAAAATGTATGATGAACTAAATTATATTTGCATGTCATTTGTTAATGGCTATACAAGTGGTACACGTTTTAAAATGATATCGTGTCATCATTATGTTACCTTGTATAATGGCAAATAAAATAAATAAATAAGGTTTGTGTCAGTAGGTTATATTCTTCCACGGTAGGGTGTTAGCCCCAAATGGGTCGCACCCAGGGCAGACCACCCCCGCCACACATGTAGCTATGCCAATGTTTACGGCGCTAGTCTGTTTGGCTTCTCTTTCTCTCACGCATATGGTAGTGGTAGGACAGACGCTTTCGCCTCTCTCTACTCGGTGTTTAGTGTGCTATAGCATATACACATATACGGCCGCAAGTATTAAGGCGGAAACATACTTACATGTCGTGGCGTGTCGTGGTTCTTAGTGTCGTGACGGTGGGTATGCACATTAATATGTCGTGTCGTGGCGCAGATTCGTGTATTTTTTGAACAGTATATGTCGAACCTTTGTAGAGCTTACACGTACATAATGTTTTCTTCGGATTCAGTTTGTGAACTTCTTAAGGGCAATAAAAGAAAATAAGGTACTGGGTTGACCTCATCGCCTTGATACAGAATTAGTGATTTAGAAATAGAAATTACATCAGTACTTTAGAATGAACAAAGCATAATACGAGGATTGTAGTACACTTCAAAAATATTAATATTTTAAAAGTACCCGCAAGATGTATACGCCACGCACCACGCAGTATAGAAATACGTTTGTCTGTCGTGTCGTGTCACGTCATAAACCCCCAAAACCGCTCTGGCGCAATCGATTGCAAGCAGTCTGCGACACGACAGAACGCATTACGACACGACATGACATACATATATGTCTCTAACCATAGTAAATGTATGAAACCGATATGCTTCTGGTGCGTCACGATACGACACGACACGTAAGTGTGTTTCCGGCCTCAGGTCTTTAACTATGAAATTGCCGTTCTTCAGTACTGGTCATTTCAAATAAAAAAAATTGGAACGGCTCTGTATTCTAAAAATAAATTAATTTAGTTTTAAAAATATACCGCCTCCGTAGCCTAATGGTATGGGCGCTTGCTTTACAAACAGTCTGTCCGAAATACGGTCGTGGGTTCGAACCCCGAAGGGGGGACAACGACATTGTATTGTTGTTTCTTGGTTGGGTTCAGGCAATGCGGGCTGTTTACCCGATTGCCTGAAAAGGAAGATGATCCAAGCATCAGATGGGCATGGAAAAAATCGGTCCCGGTTATCAAAAACATCTTTGACATTCGTTATAGGATGTCATTGCCTTCAAATATCCTGACAACTAATCCATCCTTCGAATTCAGTTTATCCCTTTGGGTAGCGGAGGTCGGATGCTAGTCTCTCCGCGTAAAAACTGAAATTCGGGTAATATTTGGCTGGATTAGATGCCGACCCCAAGTAACTTGGGAAAAGGCTAGGAAGAGGAAGAAGTTTTAAAAATATGACTTTTATGATTCTTTTTACAAACTCAGTCTTTTGTTTATTGATAAGCGTTGTATTTCCATTATATTTGAATACTTTTCGTCATAATGGATACTTTAAAAATTCGTGTAATTAGGGATTATGAGTTCATTTCATCAAAAATGTTTACGGAGAGAACTGTACAAACGAACACATAACCTGTTATAGGTTTACCCAGTTCCGTCCTGGAAATTTTGACTTGAAAAATGAAGCTCGTGGTTGTCCGGAGACTTTGGTCAACAATGATGAATTAAAGGCGGGCGTGATTCACCACAGCTTTTTACAAAACGGCATGAGCATTACTCAAGATGTGTACTGTGTAGAACTGGAGACATTGATGGAGAAGCTTGCACATCTGCAACCAGCTTTGGTCAATCAGTCATCCCCACTGCTCCTTCACGACTACGCGCGACACCATACTGCGCAACGGACAGTCTCTAAGCTGAAAAAGCTGGGGTTGGAAACTCTCCCACATCCACCATACTCACCAGACCTTGCACCCCTTCCAAAATTTCTTCAATTCTTGAGAGGCAGCACAAAATAACTTAGAAGAGTTTATTTCCTCCCGTCCAGCTGATTTTTACAAGAAGGGCATCAATAAACTGCCAGCCGGTTGAGGGCCTAAAGGCCCATTCCTAACCGCTGTTGCAGTGCACAGGGCTGGTTGTACACCGATGATCACGTCACGGTGGTGTTGGTGTCAGGCATGCGATCTGAGGCCGCCTCAGGGCTTCTCGTGGGAATCTACGTCTGCTGGGCGGACGGGTGTGCAGAGGACCGAGGTCCTTCAGGAGTTCGTGTAGCCCGATGCTTGCACGGTCGTCCATACGACGCGTTGTACTACCCACGAACCTCGATATAGGCTTACCTCTGAGATTGTTGGAGATTACGTCGATCCGGACGTATCGTTTTGTTTCCACGATTGCTCGTAGCACGATATTTTGCTGCGCCTCTAGCCTCCACCTGCCAGTCTCGGAAACTAGATTGTACCAAGCTGAAGCTGCGTAGGTCAGGCACGAACGTACACAGGCTTTATAAACGCCTAACTTGATTCGCAACGGTAACTTGGACACCAGGACAGGTCTGAGCATGGCCCTCGCAGTCCCGGCTTGGTGAACCACAAGGTTTTCCTGTGGAACCATCTGGAGCGTGCGGTCTATCCGGCATCCAAGATACGTCATGACGTTCGAGGTGTTGATCATCTGACCATGCAGCTTCACAGCTGGTTGGGTCTGGATCCGTCTTATGTAGATGGCGGACGTTTTGTCAATATAAACCGACATCCACCATTTGTCCAGCCATTCAGACAGGAGGTCTAGTTTGCACTGCATCTTTTTTGCTGCATACGTCACATTGCTTGAAGACGCGAAGAACGCACTGTCGTCGTCGCATAGCGCCAACAGTACGTCCTCATCCCATCCTACATCGAGTTGCTCTTGAATGGGAATGTCGTTGGTGTACACCGCGTACATATGTGGCGATAGACAGCTCCCTTGCGGAACGCTGGCTTCGATCTTTCGTGCTGTCGAAAGAGCACCGTCAACTTGCACGACACGCCCTGTTAGGAAGGATGCTACCAACTGCACGATCGCAGGTGGTATGCTTGTTGACGTGAGTTTATGTACCAGCCCCGCATGCCACACTCTGCTTATAACACAACAGCTTATAATCCTAAAGCGAACGGAATGGTTGAATATTTTGACTGCTCGTTAAAAAAAGCTATTATGTAAAATGTACTGACAGTACTAAATGTTCGCATGAACTACCATTTTTTACTAGGCTTAGGAACGGCTATAAAACAAGATTTAGGTTTTAGTCGATTATTATCCATTCCAAGTACTCATCTATTCTCAATGCCGGATTAGCCCATAAGCAATTACTTGGGCCTCCATGTCTTGTGGGGCACCAAAAATACGTTAGCAAATGAAAGGTAACGTAAGGTAATTCTTTGGAAATTGGTTTTTTTCGGTTTTCAACTGATTAGAGAGATCAGAAATCAAATCAAATGTCGAGACACGAAGAAGCGAAATAATGGACAAAGAAATAGCAGACGTACCAGTATATTTATTGGTGGCTGATGATATGTCGGACGCACTCTCGGGTGCCAATACTACGCTTGACACTTTATCACTGGAGGCAGTTAACATTTCACACACACTTTAACAGGACGCCGCTTTATTTCTAACACCTATAGCAACAACAAGGTCAGGTCGTAAAGTAAAAAAAGGCTATAAGATTCGACGTTTGACACATCGAGCTTATCGGCACACCATTTCATTGAACAACGCACTTAATCACGGTATACTTAACGCTTAGTTGCGTTATCGCACTACACTCGCACCAACTTCAAACTATCGGTATCAGCAGTCGTACTCGTGAGCGCAGTAGTCGCGCTGGCCATCCTGTACGTCACATGGTGTAACGCAAAAGAAGGATCAAATCAACGGTGGATGATCGCATCAAAATCATCGTGCAGCGCAGCGCAGCCGCCATTGTACAGACAACCGACGCGGGCTACTTTAATGTCATTTAGTCAACAAAAATAGTGCAATGGCACTGCAAACTAAATCACAAAGTCCGTATAAATAAAAGTAAATAATGTTTAAACCAAAAGAAGACTAATAGATTAATGACTAGTGGGTAAAATAGATAATGCCTAGAATTAAGTATAGTACTGATGTAATAGGTAAGACTATTGTGTAAGTTCAAATAAATAAAAAAAACTTATCCCAATTTTTACTCATTTTTCATGTTCACAACCCATTTTTATTTTGAACTTGTATGAATATTTTCTTATTTTTATTCGATTTGGTAAATTAATTTGTAATGTTATTATTAATGTTTTAATTAATCAATTGTCAGGTACAAATTTGTGCAAACTTATATTTATTCAAGGGTGGATATCCAACCGAGTCGAATCGCATCTACGGTTTCTAGAGCATATCCAACCGAGTCGAATCGCAGGCATCTACGTTCTCTGGAGCGTGAGAGAAAAGCCGAAGAGGTTGCGAAATGCGAAATGAGCGGTGGGTTAGCAGATGTCGAAATATAAGACCTTCGCACCAGGCTTTTCCGTCCCTCCCAAAAGCGTTCAAAATCGGTGTATTGGCCACCACGCCTCTGATCAATCGGCCAGGCAACACGCCTGCCATGTTAGATGAAGAGAAGGCCAAACTAGGCAGTGTACCCCAAGCCGACCAACACCACCTCCGACAGGTGGACGAAACAGTAGTAAAAAAGGCAAACAAGCCGTTCCGCGATCCTGTCTACCCGGTTACTTGTGATGAAGTTGATGATATCGTTAAAAAATTACAACCACGTAAAGCCGCAGGCTCTGATGGCGTCACCAATAAGGTGACTTAACTCCTTACCACTGCCATCATCCAATTATTGGTCGGCGATAACCGAAGGCTTCTTTCCCACCAAGTAAGAGTAAACTCCCATCAGTCACTTTCATGGATAGTCTAATCCCATGGGTTAACAACACCAAATATCTGGTCGTCAACCGCGAAACAGAGCGTATTAAAAAACAAAGATCGAGCCGCGTTCGCTGGCGAATGCGGCTTAAGACTTATATTAGATACCGCTGCGTTGCGGGTAGGTTCGCCCCCGATAGAGGCGTTGCTGTTGGAGTTTTTCTGCCACCGCTTCTTCTCCCAGCAATAACGCACTCCGAAGCGGTAGCTACTAGCTATGTTAGTTATAGCTGTCCCCGTAGACCGATAGAAGCAACCGATCGAGCCGTGGTTCGGCCCTCTCTGGCGCCCTCGAGTCGGAATGCTAAACGCGAATTTAGCCCCAGTCCAAGCCGAGGTTCCCTCTCGGGGGCCTTTGAGTCTGAGCACTACATAGAGCGTCCACCGAAGCAGCCTAAGAGCTCGGCGGCTTTCCAATCCCGTAATACACGCAGAGTAACGCTAGGTTGGTTGGCTACGCCCAACCAAGGAGTCAGAATATTCGCTACATCTTAACAGAAACACGTCTCTTTTTTACCGTACCTATTGACAATAAACAACACAACATAACCTACAGTGGAAATTAATTTAAAAAAATAAATTAAATTAAAAAAAAATAGTAATTAGAGAACTGAGAAGATAGTAACTATATTATATATCAGAATCTGAAAACATTTTTAGCAATTTTTTTAAGCTTATTGACACTGTCAGAGAACAAATCTAAATCTGGCTTTCTGCAAATGGCGTTATATGCCTTAACTATTCTATTTAAAGGCGCTTGCTGACCGAGATTCGTCTTGCAAGAGTAGCCGGAAAAGACATTGCATCTAGAAGATCTGGGTAGCTTGGAGGGAACAGTGAAGTTTAACAAGGGCAAAAGATCTGGAGCATCAAAGGTACCTGTTGCCAACTCATGTAGAAATAAGATATCGAACATTCTATGCCTTAATCATATTCAACTCACACTAGCTTGCACAGCTTGTATGTCCAACGCTGCGATGACGTCACGGATGACATTCGGCATGCGTCCCAGTATGCAGCCTGCGCCTAACTCGGATGTGAGTGACGTCAGACTGACGAAGTAACTTTTGCGAGTCTGGTCTAGGCAATGTAGGGCGCCAAACAACTTATCCAACGCTTTGTCATCGCCTGAAATAGGAGGATAATATACATAGTAAATAAGTAAGTAATTATTGTTATTTGTAAAAACATTTAGAAAGTGTGATGATGAAGCGTACAAATGGTAATTTAAATAGTCAAAATAAATTTAGTTTATCCAATTACACATAACTAATAAAATATAAAACTCTCATACAAACAAAAATAATACAAAAACATAATTATCAAGAGAATAATCAAAATATAATAATAGAAAATATCGAAAATTCATTATAATACGTTAACATTTAAGCTGTAATAACATATCTCAGTAAGAATTTAACTAACCTTCTTTCTTCAATGCCGTGCAGTACTTCACTATATTTCCCAGCATCTGTGCAGTCAGATGTCTAACGCTGTCCATATAATGTTCAAGATGTGACCATACGAAGGTCAAAAGTCTATCTACGAGTTTAATACCCAAAGCAGTTTCAGGGGCTTTGGGTAACGCTTTGCTTATCTGCACTAGAGTTCTGGTCACGCCTAGAGTAAAGGTAGAGTTGGTGATCGTACTGAAATTTTTAGATTTGATGTTGTATATAATATATTGTATACAAGGTAACTGGTGGGTAACTAACGATATTAAAGGGTACTCGATTGTCATCATAATTATGTAACGAAATTTGGGGCATAATTTTGGAGCTGATTTTCCAATAGATACATCACATCTTTACCAGTAGCGGATAAAATATTAACGGCGCCCTAGGCATGCACCTTATTAGCGCCCCTTCGTCTTTGGTTGGCCTTTTCGTCGATTTTTTTTCCGTGCGCCCCTTTATTATGTCGCGCCCCTAGGCGTGCCTAGTTTGCCTAAAGGATAATCCGCCACTTTACGCGGAGGTCGTCGACCAAAAAAAATGTCTTCGCCCGCCTTCCGACGCGCTTTGTCCGCTAGGATGCCCATGGTCATTAATTATTCAACTTTCAATTAAGTGTACTCAGTGGTCAAATAATATTTATTGTTAATGTAACTTTTATTCTTCCAATATGATCCCCACATTGATTGAAAGCGACTCTCCGATTACTATAATAAACTTATGTAGAAATTTGTAAAAGCGCCATCTCTCGGTTTTTTTCTTGATTATAATAAGAGTTTGTCAGATTTCCTTGCTTTCAATCTCAATGACTTGTGTCAAAAAAATATTGATAAATTTGCTTAAACATACTGTTGATGATTTATAATTTTTTATATCAACATCGGTCAAAATAGGTAAATTAAATATTTTCATCGACATATTTATGATCACATATTATTAAATAAAACTTAAACGTGAGTTAAACTAAAGTGTATTTTTCTTTGATTATAAAACACATCGAAAGTCAACAACAATATCTGGCAACAAGACAACAATGATCTATAGTTAATTATCAATGTATAATAAAGTTTTTATCATATAATAACCTACCTTTCTCCTATATCCAGTATATTATTAGTCAACACAATAAGTGCAGATTCGTCATCTATATTTTCTTGAAATAGTTCCGATGCAGGAACAACAGTTACCAACGCTGAATATAGACTGAGCTTTGCCGATTCATTATCTAAGTAATCTCTTATAATATCCGTATTCCCTTCATTAGGTTTCAGAATCTGCAAATTAAAGTTAAAACTTGCATAGTGATCAAAAATAATATCTAAAATT
Source organism: Graphium colonna (assembly GCA_025505425.1). Lineage (NCBI taxonomy): Eukaryota > Metazoa > Arthropoda > Insecta > Lepidoptera > Papilionidae > Graphium > Graphium colonna. The sequence goes on along the minus strand of JAOCPS010044958.1, from coordinate 8,042 downwards.
AAATATCCATGTTTATCTAGATTTTTGTAAATAAAATTGAAAGCACTAATTTTAATAAGCCTAAATGCAAATAAAACCAATGATATGATATTTTTAACATATTTTTGAGTCTATTACTATAAATAAGTAAATAATAGAAGTCAAGAAACATCTTATAGTAATGAAATAATGTATAATTTCAGTCACAATGTGTCAATTGAAAAAAAAGAAAAGATAAAAAAAAATATATATTGGAAAAGAAATTTAAGAGTTTAAAAATGATTTTGTAATTATCGGTGAAAGTCAATCTTTTATTTAAAACCAATCTAAAAAAATATTTTTGTATTTGCATGTTTATTTTGGTTTGAATTCCGCCATTTGGTGTACCATATCCTATAGCTAAAAGGCTAGAGCTTAGATGGAATGGTTAAGAAATATTAGTAAAATTTCAAAGAATTTGTTAATATTTTTAAAAAATATCAACTGACTACTTCACCTATGATAGTTTCATTAGTATACTAACCTCAATCCAGGAATTGGTATTTTCTAAAATATGCATGGAGACAAAAAGAATACCGGATACTGACTTTGTGTCCATTGGTACATCTTCGTCAAACATTAACACTTTTATGTTCTGCATGATTGCCCCAAATGTAGATGTTAGTGTGTTAACATTTTCTTGGTTTACTTTTTGAACAACATACAATATAAGCCTCAAACTTAAATGGGCCAAATCATATATTTCATTTTTCTCTGTTGGTGATAATGTCTCATCGGAATTTCTGTAAATTTAGAGGAATAAATTAAAATGGTTGTTATAGAATTGTTTGTACATTTAAAATCAACGTCAATGAAATTGATATTATTCATATACTTTGATTTAAAGTCACATAATTACTAATATAAAAAAAATTATAGACACTTGTCTTGAATGGAAGTAACCATCAAAATTGTCACTTAGTGTTAAAGGGGAGAAATCAGTACTCTTTTGTCATCATATACATGTGATAAAATTGGGAGCAAAGTTTTTGACAAATTTTCCAATAAATTAATGAAGAGTGTGGCGCTTGATCCGCTTTTTTTTGTATTGCAAATTCAATTTTATGTGCAGGACATTAAGTTGTTTTTATAAAGCAACATTAAACATGTTATTTTTAAGATGCTGTTTATGTTATGCATCAATGCATATAATCCATATATTTAGCAACAATCCAAACACAATAATTTTACGACTTAACAGTCTATGTTAGATATTTAGCTCTCATATTTTGAAAGGATGACAAACAAGCAGACGGTTCACCTGATGTTAAGTGATCCCATCAACCATGGACTCATCTGCATGGTCAACCTAGGAAACTGGATAAAACAGGTTTATTGGATAGGACGGGTTGGAAATACATTAAGGATAAGAAGGGGAATGGATTGTAATAGGAAAATGGGAGGAATTTCCTTTGTCCCCCCCAGCAACCCAGAAAGTCATCTATATCTGATTTTATGCAATTATCCATATAATAATACTTAATTAGGTTATTTTACAACATACCTTAACATTTCAATGCAATGTTGCAAACATTTTGTCAGATACTCTGCTATTCTTAGTTCAATTCGTTTGAAAGCCATGGAACCTGCTGGAAAGTTTTCTATACAACTGGCCAATCTGGGCACAAAATCTACATATTCTTTACTATGAACATTACTAACTGATATATGTGACAATAATTCTGTTGACAGAACTTTAGCAAATTGCTCCTGTAGCCAATTATTTTTTGTTATAAACCTGCAATTATTGCAATACAATATAATATTAATAATAGTAACAAAGAGTTTGATATGTCAGAATTTCCATAAAATGTTATTCATTACCACGATTATGTTGAAAACAACAACAGTTTTTCATATAAGACAAAATCATTACATTATATAGAATATATTCTTACCTTGCTATAAAGCTTTTAATGGGATGTTTCACCTCTGCTTGTATGAAAGCTTTAACAAGAAGACCATAAGGGATTTTATTACCATCATTCAAATGTTCTTTTAAAGTTGTTAGTTGTTCATCAACAGTATCGCATGCATGGAATTTTCTATATATTGCATTCTCCTCATCTGTGACAATAAATAACTTCTATGTTCATTGTGATTTAAAATGCTGTTTTTATACATTACCATGATATTTAACTTATTTTATTTAGCACTAATACAATAATCTTAGAATATTGTGAAGATTTGTCAATAAATAGTACAATAAACGTTGTTTGAACTATGTAGCATGTTTTTATTCCAAGATATATGTTCTTGATGATGTCTATCGGGATAATAGCCATGGTAAGCAGGAAACTTACCATAGCTATTCTAGAGCTTACAACAGTAACATCATTATAATAAATACACAGTAGACAAATTTCCTAACATATATCTAAATTTAAAATTTTTCCTAGCTTTTGTCAATAAAGATTAAAACAATTAATAAGTTAACAGTTTGTATGGACAACCGCCATTATCGAAGCCAAGTTTGCAACACAGTTTCTTAATATCCAAGCTTTTTTAAGTATGCTCTGCCGGAAGAATCACTCACTCGGCACCCTATCTGCGTGCTCGTAGACCAACCTTATAAATTTAACATTAAGGATAACTCAATTTTTATAAACTTCTTTTATAGACATTGCATGTTTCATGAAAAATAAAACATGTTTTATTTTGGATATTTTTGTAAGTGATTTAATAACAACACCAACATTATGAAAGTAATACTGTTATTACAAAAACAATACTGTTGGTTTTATGACCCTCTTTACAGATCATAATATTTACTAGAATATATTCTGTTATAATTTTTTCTAACCTGTTTTTGCTATTGAACGCTCAGGTAAAACGACTGGATTAAATGACAAAGAACCCTTTATTTTCTTAGAATTACTTCCACTTATTCTTAAAGTTAAGCCATTCATATTTATTATAGAAATTTAACGGAAAGCGTCATAAAAATATAATTGATGAATAAATAAAGTTCGTATTGTAAACACCTGTTTCTTGACAGATTGACAAACTACACCTCGTCAAATGTCAACCTCCAATAGAGACAATGGGCGTACTACAAAATACACTACATATAGTTGTTGTTAACCGTGAATTGGGCTACAAGTGGCTGTTAACATTATGAAATCAATATTATGAGGTCCTCTTAGAGGTGCGATTTAAAGGTATATAAAACCTAAGATTAAAGTATCTTCTACATAAAATAAATATACAGAAAGTACAAAAACAATATTTGTATACTCGTTATCAAGGATGTAAAATAGGCAATAGGGTACTTTACATCTATTAAAAGAGCAATATTCTGGTTGAGTAGTAAAATTTTCACGACGGATGATCAGTTCTGCAACCCGACACAGGTGTTTAATTCTGAGAAGTCATATTTTTTCATATAAAATTGTTACTCGGTATATTCATAATAGTAACAAATTGTCTATTGTCTTTCGCTCCGCGTATGCTAAAAGTATATTATATAAAGTATAATATACAGTGGCATGGCCCGTGTAGTCGCGGAGGATATTTAAAGCGTTCTACGATCTACCTACACACCTCTTTCCTCGTAACTCTCCCTTAGTTGCAGAGCACAGGGGACATCAATAAGCATATTCCTACCTAAGTTAAAGGTTTGCTCGTTTACCTTCTCTATAAAAAAAAGATATAAAGGGACGCCAAATGTGTAACTTGCCCGGGGCGCCTAGAGACCTAAATAAATATTTTAGTTTAGTTTATTTGCTTTGATATCTTATACTTTCATATAATTATTTTTTTAATTACATATAAATATAAGATATCAAAGTAATTATAGTCACTTAATTGTTGCAACATGCGATAATTTACAGAAAGCAGTTTGTTAATATTATGAATCTGTGAACATTTTACATTGTAAAACGCTTATTAAGTTAAATACAAAAAAAAAAAACAAATGAGTCTATAAATAACTGTAAAACTATTGATTTGTAGTTACAGTATACACGTTTACATTACAATGCACGTGACTGTGTATGATGTACTTAAAAGAATGATCCTTGTTAATGAATATGGTAGAATTATAATCCGTACATGTATTTATCGACCGGAGACTTATTTATTAACCAATAAAAATCGGAACGAACAATATACAATAGATTTTCCTCGTATCAATTAAATATATTTTCGGGCGTACTCTGAAATGTGTAAAAAGTCTTTATAACTCCAGGTATTCAGAATTGAAAAATATAATGATGTGACTTATGTCAAATGCAAAAGTTAAACCGTCAAAACAACTGTTGTTGTTGTTTTGATGAGTCTTGGCATTGCTTTTAAAAATGGACAAGACTGCTAAAAAGAGTGTAAAAAAGTACGGTACGGTAATGCCTCGCGTCTTCAATCGGTCCCGCAATAGTGTCAAAACAAGTGCTAGTGTTTTACTGCGTAAATCGCCGGTGAAAGATATTGGCGGCAAGTCTGTATCAAATTCGAATGTTCATTCAGGTATTTACTGTGACCTACCAATAGTTCTTGACGATTATACTCCGGATTCGCCAGACAAAAAAGTGGATAAACAAACTACTGTGGTCAAGCCGAAAAGGACGATTAAATCTTTAGTACCCGAGAAAACATTGACGCGTACAGTGTACCGTAAATTAAATAATACTCCTCATAATATTCGCCCATGTGACTCTGCACCATCAGTCTTGGAAGGTGATGTGATTGAGTGGTCTAATTCTCATGTCAACCAGTGTTTTTCGAGTCGATCTCATTTAAGACTCAAGGAATTAAAGGTATGTGATTTTTCCACATGTAATTATTTATTTTTTACGTTAGCGTTAATCTTTTTTTCCTCAAAAACTATGGATCTCCCCACATTTTTACTTCATCTTCATTAGTCCAGTTTAATTTATTTGCAAGCAAAATTCAATATCTATTGTATACAACTACCATAATTATTTTGAATAAGTTCATATCTGCTATTGACTTAACTATTGAAGTATTTATTATTTTTTTATATTTATATTCATTATTTAATTATCAAAGCAAATTATTGTTATAAGTTCGTGGCTGACTAAATTGTCATTTAATTGATTACCATCTTATATGATATAATTTATTTAGTTAATTACTAACAGTACTTTGCCTCAATAATTCAGGCAAGATATTTTCTCCCTTGAAATACATTGCAGTTTCATTTACGACTTATATGTATAATTTTTATCACCTTTTTTTAGGAAGAAATAAAGGCATTTCAAGAGAAGCAAAAAATAATTTCACTCAAAACACGCCTCTACAAAAATTGTGGGATTGCGTTGAATGATTTTGGCCAGGTTACAACAGATAAAGCTGTACAAGCGGATAAAGAACTAGGTAAATAAAACATTAATAAATTGACATTTTTGTTTGAAAATATACCAATCCATTTTTTTGGGAAGAAAAATAGAATAATTTTCTAATAATATACTAAAAATTTAAACATAAATATGAAAAGTCAGTTAATTTCAATATTCTTTTGGTTTATCACCTATATTGTTATCAATGATAATAACAAAGGAAGCTTTTTAGGGTTCCATAGTCTAGTGTCTACCCATCTGTCTCAAAAATTGGTAGAGAGGTGTATATTGAAGATCCAAAAAATATCATTTGACTTACCCCATCATGTGGGGTATCATTGGAAAGGTCTCTTATTATGCATCAAGAACTTATTAGAAACCATTTAAGTCAAACCCACTAGTCCCAAGATAACTTAATACAATGTTAAAGTAATAGATAAGATAACTTAATATGAAGTAAGTAGATTGTGATGTCCGAAAAAAAATGGGATATGTACATACTAACTAAGTACTTTCAAGGAAAACAATAGCGGATTCATGGATATTTTTATACAACTCGACAAACTTGTGTACTTACAGTTGTCTAACAAACTGTACATATGGAGTCAACCGCACAATAAAATTTGACGGTATTTATTTTGTCAAGCTCTCGGACAGACCATCAAATGGTTACATAACCCTTGCATGTGCTTGCCCGACACACTCTTGGCTGGTTTTTTGTAATTGATTTCAAACCTATAATGGTGTGCATTTTTTATTTTTAACATTAAGCATATTAAAAAATATATATTTTAGTAATCATACTTTTATATATTACAGCTTTCTCGTGTTGTTTGTTAGGTACAATTTTTTTATTTTTACACAAAAATCTTGTATTATATAAATCTGTATGTGTGTTAAATCAATTACAAATTTCAACCAATTAGAAATATTTCGTATACGTAATATTTACACACGTCATTGTTGGGTGTCAACAATGGCAGATCTCGATACAAAATAAAAACTTTAGACTTTTTTTTTTCTCGAAAACCAACCATTGCCTAGAAATTTCGCTACCCCGTCTAATGAATTATTATTCTCTATCAAGTAAAAATATTGGCATACCAAAGTAGGAAGTATACCGAAAGGAAAAAAATACCAAATAATTAATGTTTTATGCATTATTCAAAAAATATTGCGATCATCATGTAACTGACAAAATGTTTTCAGCAGTAATGTGCTTTTACATCATATTTTTTAAAAGTTTTTTTATATTAAAATTAATTGATGGTAGCGCCATCTTATGTCGATTTGATAAACTGCTGATTATGATATGACTTTGTTATGTTACTTCATTACAATATAGATGGCATTTGCTTCCAAATTTTTATTGCACTCTTGTATTGTTTCTCTATTGTCATAATTCGTACTTATCTGAAACCAAACTATTTTTTTACTATATTTATTTTTAAATAATAATAAACAATTAATATATTTAAAATATAATGTAAATAAGTTAAGGATAATTATCTAAAATGTATTAATTCAATATTGACGTTGTTAAAAGATTTTGGGAAACATTAAAGATTTTATAAATATTTTTTTGAATAAATTAATTTATTTAATCTGTTATTTAAGTTACTTAACGTATTTCATATCTTAAGTAACTAGCCGAAATAGCTCAGTTGGGAGAGCGTTAGACTGAAGATCTAAAGGTCCCTGGTTCGATCCCGGGTTTCGGCATTTTTTTTTAATAGTTTATTTACTATTTCATATTATTCTATAGAACAAAGTTGCCTATTGGAAATTTATAATAATATATTTGAATTAACGGACGGCTTTATTTCAAATCATGATAAATAACTAACGATTTCTTTTGGACTGTTAAAATCCTTTCTTTAATTTTTAGTTTTAAACGTAAATACATAGTTATTATGTCTTTCAAACTATGTTTAGGGGGAGAAATGTCTCTAAAAGAGTTCCATTAACTATAGTTTGTTCTGATTAAATATAGACAGAAAGTTATCCAGCATAAATCATACAAAATACGTCCATAAAACGTAGCAAAAACGGATAGGCAATGCATTATGAGAATTTAGCAATTTGGGAAAAAACTGTGTAATACATGAGCCATTTGTTTACTTCTATCGTATCAGTTAACTGCAACAGTCTTCAAGTTCATATTAAATATTTAACAAATTATCCTATTGTTTACAGGAGACGACGCAATGGAGCCAAGGTGAGTTTTTTTTATCGCAAATATTATAAAAAAAAAATTACATACAATATTTGACACATTCTAACTGTGTTATATTTATATTATACATATTAACAAGCTTGTCGAATTGTCGCCATCGGTATTTCCGGACCGATACGAGTTAGGGACCTTCAAAAAATGAGCGTACTCTCTAAAAGGCCGGCTGGTGTTGCGGGAATCTATGGGCGGCGGTGATCACTTAACATCGGGTGAGTTGCCTGCTCGTTTGCCTCCTCCATAAAAAAAGAAGCTGCAAGATTAAGCACCATGTAATAGTTGTTTTTTTTTTCTTGTTATTTTGATAATTTATAAAAAAAGTGTACATAAGTGTATATTGTATAAAAAATAATCATTTTGAAAATAATTTAAAGTTCGCACAGTGAGAATTTTAATGGAATATTTCGAGTGAACTCACATCGCCTCTTTAGCTCAGTGGTAGAGCACTGGTCTCGTAAACCAGGGGTCGTGAGTTCAATCCTCACAGGAGGCAT
>JAOCPS010044850.1:0-16821 GCA_025505425.1 Graphium colonna | reverse complement strand
CCCCGGGCGAGTACGACCGTATAAGTGCAGCAAAAGCTGTGAAAGGATGTCATGCTTACCACCTGTACAAGACTTTGAAGTTTTTAGTTTGAAGGCAGCGTTTTTAAGTAGGATAAATAAAGAAAAGATGTATGCGATTTCTTTAATTTCTTACCTCTTTCAGCGTAGTAAATGCAGTTATGTAAGCCATTGTGAGATTGGCGTTTCCTTCTAAAGGCACTTTGTGTTTCTTTTCGTCCTCCGTGGGCTCCAATGTGTTTGTTATAGTTTTCTTATTCTCCAGCGTCGCTTGGACGAGCCCTTCGAAACATTTCACTACCTCTGCTACTTTATTCTTGAATGTAAATACGTTGACATAATCGTTGTTCGACAAGGTATCTAATAAAGACTTCAATGTGCTCCTTGCTACATAATTTTTGAATCCTGTCATTGAGCCAGATACGTCAAAGAGTATTATGACGTCCTTAGAGCATGTCGCCGCCTCTATATACCAGGATTGTACCCTGCAGTCATACGTATCTATTTTCTCCATGTTCCAAGGCATACCTGGATAAAAGCGCATAATGCCGCTGGAACTCCCAAAGTACTGCCACGCCAATGACGGATCCGACTTATAATTATTTATAAAAATATCGTTCAAATCTTTTGACCATAAAATAGCTTTTAAAGCTTCCTCTTCTGCAACAATAAATTAAACAAAAACTTGAGTTAAATATGAGTTAAATACTTTTTTAATTTTAGTTTTGATCTTCAGTTTTAGTCCTTTTTTCATATTCATTTATTTTTTTTGCCCATTTTCATATACCATACTGACACAAGTTGCATCAACTTCAAAAAAAATTTTAGAGACTATACCTTTTATATTAGTTCATACAGAAGTTCTTTTCGTAATGCAAAACTCGGTTTTCGAAGATATTTAGTAAAATCGAAAAATCAGTTCATAAAAAAAAAATTATCGCATTCTACATTTCTATAACTGATTGCGTAAAAGTTATTTATATAAAGGAAATTACATACTGTGATACTCTAAATGGAAATACTCTGTTCTAAAATCAAATCCATGACGTTTAATGTCGTCAAAAATTATAGATATAATTATACTTTTGATTATGATGCATGAGAATTTTTGGTACCACTTTTGGGCATTTTCCTTTACTGTTCCGCTAGAGTCTTTAATTTTCTTGTCAAGTTGCAAGCTATAGGTCAATTGACTTACCTTTGTAATATATATTTGTAGGTACATGTACACAGCTCAAATTGGTATTGACGTTTATATCGTAAAAATGCGAGTCCTTTTCCAGGGTCACTTTCATATAGTGGGTTTTGTTCTTCGCAAATATGGGTACAACGTTCGGCTCTATGGGTTCCGTCTCGCCCTCCTTGTAGAATTCCGAGTATTTCGCCGAGCAATACTTGAATGGGTAGTGCTCGTTTATGACGGAATAATTGAATTCGCGCGCCAATCTCTCCGCCGTCCGATGTATGCACTGGAATTTTTATCGCTCTCCGAATTACTTACACCTTTACCCTGTCTTTTTCAGTATTAATATGAATATTTATACTGAAAATTCAGGATAATTTTATCACTAAAGTAATAGTGAGATTCTAAAAGTATTTGAGTTTAAACTATTTGAATGTTATGAATGTATATATGTAACCAAAAATAAAGCATTTTCGGGCAAAATCCAAAGTGAATTTTCACACGTCACGCGCCACGAATCCAGATTTTTTGGGTAATTTTCATATACTTTAACGTCAGCAAATCAATTATAAGAGATACAACGCATGTTTCAATTGTTCTATATAAAAAAATTCTTTTTTTCAGTACAAATATTTTAATTTTTCAACCGGCTTCGTAAATGTGAGGAATTTTTACATCGAAACTCTATCACTATAAAAATATTTAGAAAGTATATTTTTATATATAATTATACTTAAATATATAAAAAAAATATGGGTATCATTATAATATAAATTATACTCATATTTTTATCAAAATTAAGTTCAATTTTTATTAAAAAAAAATATGAAATCTAATACGGGTCCTACAGGCCTTTCTATCTTACAGGTTTGCTTGTTTTCTTTTTAAATTGATCATGTAACATTGAAAATCCTTCCCAAAATATGCGCAAATGTAATTTTTGTCATATGATTATTTATGTTTTTGTCGTTTTCTTTCTCATTCATGTTCAGTTCTGATTGAATTAAGCGGCTCGTTTAGACTACGAACACTAACTGGAATATGCTGTTTAATTTGAAATTTCGTCCACGGAAATTGGTTAGTAAAAGAAGTTAGTGTTAATATTGGTTTTGAACACGTGACAACTCTTTTTATTTTCATTAAAATAAATGATAAGTTTGAAAAAGTAATTGACGAATCAGTTCGCGTTTTATGGAGGTTAATGTGAGATTAATGGTCTGCTGAAATGATAACAACGATACGCGTAAATATTTTTGTTACAAATCCCACACAATAAAACAATATGTACGGTATTAGTAACTTATAGCGGATTTTTTCAATTACAAAGGCGCTTCTATGGTTGTTTCGAGAACATTCGTATCGTCTTCCCCATAATTTTTACATGAAAATATCGGTTCCATGTTTGAGTATATGTTAAATTTGGGACGATTGTAATAAACGGGAATGCTCTTAATTTTCTATTTCTAAAAAATTGTTTATATACTAAAGTATTTTATTACACGTATTATTCTTTTTAATTAAACAAAATTATGGTTGTCATTGTAGTTTATCTTTAGTTAGTTTATTTTTTAAAATTATCACACAAGCTTTCGAATAATTTATGGAAATAACGCTACGAATGGGTGGAAGTTACGCTTTTTAAGTGCTGATGACATTTATAAATTGACAGTAGGCTTTGAATATCAATCGAGCTACCGCCATCTTGAAAAATAAATTTCGATTCGACCTACGTTGACATTCAAAGCCAACTGACAAGTATTCGAAAGCTTGGGTGATAATTTTAAAAAATAAACTGCAACAAAATCCATACATTCATTTAATTTAAAAAATAATACATGCTATATTACATAAACATTATTTTACGAATATCGTAAGTACCGCAAAGTAAAAGCATTCCCGTTTATTATCTGAATATGAATTAGGCCTGGGCCATTTCAGTGATTTTTCATTTGCTATCGGTTATATAACGTTTTAATTGTAGGCAACGATAACGTTACATAACCGATAGGAAGTGAAAAAACAGTGAAACGGCCCATGCCTAATATGAATGTGACATATTTCATTATGCGCAAACATGAAACCGATGCCTTTAAGTAAATATAGGGAAAACGCTACGAAGGTTCGCAAAACAAACATAAAAGCGCCCTCGTTTAAAAAAATCCGCTATAAGTTACCAATACCGTACTTATTTTTTTTTTATGAAAAGGAAGACAAACGAGCAAACGGTCCACCTGATGGTAAGCGATCCCATCGCCTATAGACAAACGCAACATCCGCAGAGTCGCGAGTGCGTTGTCAACCTGGGAGAGTGGATAGAATAAGTTTATTGGATAGGACGGGGTCGGTATTAAGGAATTGGAGGGGATAGGAGTAGGAAAAGAAAAGGGTAGACTTGACCATCCGGCATCTCCAAAAGTCATGCGTACTTAACTTTATGCCGACTTTATAAAGGGCGGTGGAACATCCCCGCGCGAGCAAGGCCGTTGAAGTGCAGCAAAAGCTGTGAAAAGACTTTATGCTCTACCAACTTATAACATCGTGTGGGAGTTGTAAAAAAATATATTTATCATTGTAATCATTTCAACAGACCATTAATTTTACCTTATCTCTATAAAATGCGACCTGTTTGTTTTCGATGTAAAAGATCTTCTCGTTTACGAAGTCTGTTGAAAACAGAAAATGCTTCTACACTATTTTTCTATCAAACAATATTTTTATAAACAATCAAAACATGAGTTGTACCTCTAACAATTGAAACTCCGACATTTCTCGTTAAAACTTGTGAAAATAACCTAAAAAATCCGAAATCGTGGCGCGTGACATGTGAAAATTCACTTTTGTCTTTGCCCGGATTTACTATTTTTGGCTTAAAACAAAAACGAATATTCACATGTTTCCAATTTAGCTGAAACCCAAATACTTTTAGAATCTGACTACTACTTTTAGTATGTACTTTGGCAACTAATTGCAAAAGTATTTCTCTTTTGTTAAAATTAAATAATCACCGGCTTGCTCACGCTGTCGTTGTTCCAGAAATAGCTTTTATAGTCTACTAAGCGGATTGTGAAAACCGAACAGTAGTTAATTTAACTAAATCGGAGTATTGAAGTTTAAATGTATTTGTTTTAGTCAAATTACCAACTATACTGTATTTTTAACATAGACTAGATATAAATATGAACAACGTTTTATAATTTAAATGAGTTTTATAACAAAACTTGTATTGATCTATCCATTTAAACTAATTGTAATCTGTGTGCATATAATAAAAATGGAAGAAGTAACATTCAAGTACCTTTTAAATCTATTACGTATATGCTAAAAGGGTTCTTTAATGCATTCAATATTAAAGGATTCCTAACTATTTCCTTCTTTTAAATCGATATGCGTCAAAAGAGAGGCACTGTCTTATGTACTTAGATCCTTTCTCAAATTTTGCAAAAAAAATTTTTAAATAGGAATTGTTAATTAAAAGAACTTTACGGATTTGATCGCGTTTATATTTGTTTAAGGAATTTAAACACTAATATAAAAGCAATCAAAATCCATTAAGGTGTTTATTTGACAATGTAGTATAAGAGTAAATATTGATATTTTCTTAACTCTCTTAAATAATCTGGTTTGAATTTTTCCCTAAATTATTTTTTACATTCTTTAGGAATGATTTCGTTAGACGTTATTAAATATACTATTATTACGGATATTATTTATATATATTTATAAAGTCAGCATAAAGTAAAGTAAGCATGACTTTTGGGGATGCCGGATGGGTATGTCTACCCTTTTCTTTTCCTATGTCTACCCTCTCCAAATAAATATTATATCCAATCTCCCAGTTTGACAACGCACTCGCAACTCTCCATTTGTTGCTTATGTCTAAGGGTGACGGGATCGCTTACCATCAGATGAACCGTATGCTCGTTTGTCTTCCTTTGCAAAAAAAAAAATTCTAAGTAACGTTAAGTTAGTAAATATTGATATTCTCTTAACTAACTGATGGCTGACTGGGAGATAGTGCTATTGGCATTAACTCCGTCACTGTACTTATTTTATAAATAAAGTGTAAACAAATACACAAATACAAGAAACTAATGTAAAAGAGCAAATCGAACATTACATAATATATTTCATGCAAAATTGTAGACACTTGAATACCTTTACAGCATTAATTTTCCTTGTGAGCATCGTACTAACGGACCTCAGAGAAGATTCCAGAATTTGTTTACCATCTTTCTTCTTTACGCTGGCATTCATTTGTTTATATTTCTGTGGAAAGCAAATTAGTGTCAACAGATACCGGGAAAATTGTTTATCGTGGCTGCTTACATTGATAAGATTATTATTTTAATGTTTTCGATTTTATTAAAAAATTATTTCGATAATATTATCGTCGAAATGTATACAGGGTAACTGGTGAATTATTAATATTCAAGGACGTTAAATTTAGGGATCGTATATGAAGAATAAAAAAAATAGTACAAATAAATATTGATTTATCACGGAGTAAACATAATCTAAAGTTCAAAAAATTATTGCGCAATTCACATTCATCCTAGCGGACGCAGCGTAGCCGGAGTGGCAGGGAGGTCGATGACCTGCGGCGTGTTCATGTGGGTAAGCATCGTGCGGTACCGCCACATTTCATTAATTTATTGGAAAATTTCGGCTTAAACTATGCCGCTAATTTTATTACATAAATATGATGGCGATCGAGCACCGAGTGCTTTCCTTTAATATCGAAGGTGATTCACCAATCAACCTGCATATTAAAACTGTTACTATAGATATATTTGTTTTTTAGTAAAATATATTTTTGTCATTTTCCGTACTGCCAACTACTAACTCTAGTATATTATAACAGCTTTAAAAATATTTGTCATTCATTTTTTTTTATCTTTAAAGTTTCATCAAATACTTACAATTATTTTTTTTTTAAATATTAGTGGGATATTTATTCATTTATAAATATTTAATGTATCCAGCTACTCACAATTCGGATTTGATCTGATTTTGTGAGAGACTCGCTCAATTTCCATAAATCCTCGCCCAAGTCCGTCGCCCATAATTTCACGCTGTTGAAAGGGATTTACATTTAAAAGACTTAACAAGAACTCTTATAAATAATGATTAAACATATTTACATATTTTACGAGTTTAACACTCGTAAGCCAAGCAAACTTTAATTTGGGTGTTAAAGCGTATTGAAGTCGTATAATGCAATATAATAATAAATAGTATCCTAACAAAATACAAGAATGTAGCATAAATTAACTAAGTAAGTAGAATAGACTTGGACAAATAATTTAGCAATATTTGAGCATCTATTTAATTTAAAAACCATGTAAAGTATATTTTCTAGATCCAAAATTAATATAAAAAAGTAATAAAATTTTATTTCAGCGACCAATAGTCTAATTGTTAAGGCCGTAAGGTGGTCAAAGGTTCGAATCCCGCCATTCGACTAATGTCGTGAACCATATCCCGGCATAAGCCTAGAGCTCAGTTGAAATGGTTAAAAAATATTATTAAAATTCTAAATAATTTACTAATATATTTGCTATTTAAAAAAAACATTTATAGAGGCAGAATTTTGCAACAATATTAATCTGAGAAATCGTTCACAATAGATGAAAAAAACACGTCACAAAGTGAAAACGTTTTGAAAGTGCGTAGGAATGTAGTAAAGACAAAAGATAATCTGGATTAGATTTTTCCTTAAATTGTTTTTTACAGTCTTTACGAATGACTTCGTTAGAAGTTATTAAATATCCTATTATTACGGATATTATTTATATATATTTATAAATTCAGCATAGAGTAAAGTATGCATGACTTTTGGGGATGCAGGATGGCCATGTCTACCCTTTTCTTTTCCTATTCCTACCTTCTCCAAATAAATATTGTATCCGATCTCCCAGTTTGACAACGCACTCGCAACTCTCCATTTGTTGTTTATGTCTATGGGCGACAGGATCGCTTACTATCAGGTGAACCGTATGCTCGGTTGTCTTCCTTTCCATAAAAAAAATTCTTAGTATCATTAATGACCTTTAATAATCCGAAAGCATACTAGAAACATTATACCCACAAAGGTTAACACTTAATTAAGAGAAATAGCGACAACGAGACCGAAACAAGAGCCTTTCTTCTGAAATAATTATTTGCACACAACGTTTCTTCCAGGAAATTGCTCTTCACTTCATCGACTATCTACTCTATATATGTATATCTAAAACAAAATGTCGCAAATGGTTTTTGGCGCAGCAGGCTTCAGTTTCGGGCAGCAAAACGCATCTATAATAAATAAAAAGAAAAAAGAAATGTGATAAATATATGTTCTCAATGTTTTTTTTTTCTGTTCAAATAAAAAAAAATGTTTGGCTAAGACAGAATAACAGTGATGGCACACTTTGAGTGTTGCCACGCTGAGTCCTGGATCTTTTTGTCTGTGATTGTATTTGCTTAAGATGTTTATTCTTTATAGTATTATGTATATTTTTCTGTAATTTTCTAGACAAATTAAGAATATTATTATCATTACTCGTCTAAGCGTATTTTGGGGCTTCTACGAGTTTATTCATAAGTATAATTAAACAATTAACTAATTTTGTAAAATGAAAATAACACATTTATTGGTTAAATTACACGTATGGAATGTTTAAAATTGCAAGTTTACAGCTGCGACATATCTTCTATCGGTAACAGCTTTTACAAACTTTCGTTTTTAAGATGGTAGAGCTTAACATCTTTTTCACGGCTTTTGCTGCACTTCTACGGCCGCGCTCGCCCGGGGAAGTATCACTTTCCTTTATAAAGTTGGCATAAAATAAATTATACATGGCTTTTGGGGATGCCAGATGGCCATCCTTTACACTTCAAATACACAATCCCGTATCCATCGTATCTAATAACCCTATTCTATCCAATTTCCCACGTTGACCACGCAGTCGCAACTCTCCGGAAGTTGCGTGTATCTGGGCGACGGAACCGTTTACCATCAGGTGAACTGTCAACTCGTTTGTCTTTCTTTCCAAAAAAAAAGTTTAAAAATTTACTACTACATTTAAAGTTGAATATTGGACAAAGAATATAAAATCTTTACGAATAATAAAATTGTCACTTAGAGATATCTGTACATGGAACGTAATAAAAGTTACGATATAAGTCGTCTTTCTAACAGCAGCAGAACGCAAAACGATTTTTTTTTAATGTTTATGTCTGTCTTGGCGTATTTAATTTACATACGAATTTCAGGTGGCATATTATTCCTTCACAGCTTTTGCTGCACTTTTACGGCCACGCTCTTCCGGGGAAGTACCACCGCCCTTTATAGAGTCGGCATAAAATAAAGTATGCATGACTTTTGGGTATGCCGGATGGTCATGTTTATCCTTCTCTTTTCCCACTCCTATCCTCCCTAAATCCTTAATCCCGACTTATCTTATCCAATAACCCTATTCTATCCAATTTCCCAGGTTGACAACGCACTCGCAACCCTCCGGATGTTGCGTGTGTCTATGGGCTACGGGATAACTTACCATCAGGTGAACCGTGTGCTCGTTTTTTTCCCTTTCATAAAAAAAAGAACTATTGCATGAAATTGGATGCGATTTACACAGTTAATTTTCACAGTTGAATTTATCTATGTCCATCTTAAAATCTGGTGCATCTTACGCCAATTAGAAGGAGAAAAAAAACCCAGCCTAGTTTAAGTCGGACTCGCGCACCGAGGGTTCCGTAGAAACCGGAAATTAAACTTTAAGGTTTTCGGAATTTCCTTAGTGTTTGTACTCTAAAACATTGCTTGATGCCAAATTTTAGGATTCTAGGTCGACTAGATGTATCCTTCAAGTTTTGATTTCCTTGTGAGTTGCGAGTTTCAAAATATGCGGCTTATAATGCTGATTTTTTGACGTCGTTGACGTAGAACTTTGGTTTTCTTACAGCTTAAAGATATTAAAGATAGTTTTGAGTATTTTAGAATTTTAATTAAATACCTCTACGCGTTCATGAGGAAAGGGGTAGTAGGTTTAAAGTTATTAAAAATATTTTTATCATATAATGTAAGTAAAAATTTGGACCGCCTCCATAGCCTAGTGGTGTAGGCGCTTGCTTTTCAAACCGGTGGTCGTGAGTTCGAATCCCGCGGGGGAACAACTTTGTGTTGCTGTTTCTTGGTTGGTTTAGGGCAATGCGGGCAGATCACCCGATTACCTGAAAAGAAAGATAATCCATGCGTCGGATGGGCATTCGTTTTCATTCAAGGCAACACCTTTGGCAGTCGTTAAAGGATGTCAGTGCCTTCAAATAACCTGACAACTAATCCATCCGTCGAATACAGTTTATCCCTTTGGGTTGCGGAGATCAGATTGCAGTCGCTCTGTGTAAAAACTGATATTCAGGTAATATTTGGTTGGATTAGAAGCTGACCCCAAATAATTTGGGAATAAGGCAAGGAGGAAGAAGATTATAACAGACATAAATATATAATGTCCACCGGACTAAATTATGGCCACGGCGGCCAATCTACATTTATAAAGTCCAATATTGAAAAAACCAGTAAAATAAGTAAGTAATGAGACTGAAGTCCTCGTCCTGACCAAATTACGACCACGGCGGCCAATCTGCTCATAAATCAGTCAACCGCAGGACATATTCTAGTGTACAAGTCTACGCGTAGACACAAGTCTCTGTTTAATTACTCTCGCAGACCGATGGAACGAATATCCGACACGATCGGAGAGAGATCTGGCTCTGAAGCGACTTTTTACTCGCCCATCCGACGCATGAATGATCCTTTTTTATCAAGTAACAGGGTGATCCAACCAAGAAACAACAACACAAGGTTATTGTTTCCCTGCGGAATTCTAGTTCAAGACCTCTGATATACAAAGCAATGGCTCACCACTAGTATGTAAAGTCAGCCTTAGATCGATTGTGTTATATGTATTTATTTCTTTAACATTTACTTAATTTTTTATTGACTTAGATACGTCCGTACGATCAAAGTACAAAGGGTTTGTTTTATTTAATTATGTGAATGTAGTTTCTTTTAATTTGTTTTTTTAAACGATGTAACGTAATAACATTTAATATAAGTAATTGTTAAAGCAGTTTCATTTTCGTTACACCAAAATCCCCAAAACCGTTCAAAATAATTCAGTAAATATATTTAAAAAAAAACTGTCAAAGAAACATTTTTGTGATACAAGTTATTATCAATAATATAATTTATAAATTAATTGACACCCCCTGAATGAAGTGCTCGCTTTAGGCTTTTAGAAGTCAATGTAAGAGCTTTTTATGCTACATAATATATTGATAATTTTAGTAGGTAGCAATAAGACCTCGCGATAAGATTCTTTCACATCATTTAGAGACAAAATTGTCTTAAAAGTAAAAAAGTAGTTACACGAAAATACTAAACTTTACTTTGATCGGAACCCTGGTTCGTGAGTTATTGCAGAATCAATTAAAAAAAATAATAAAAAAAAATACAAAAAAAGATAGTCCTGCTGAGTTTCTTAAGCTGCGCTATTCTTCTTAGGTCAGTGGCTTTTTTTCAATCCAGTAGTCGTTTTTTACGATCAATAAACAAGCTTTATTATTTTTATGTTCAAAAAATATATTTATACCGCCAATTGTATTCCTTATTTAAGGCATCTGCAACGAAGTATATTTAAATAAATAAATAAAATATTTTTTATTTGCTTTAATTAAATATATAATGGCTGTTTCGATGAAATAAGCATCAATAACACAGAACTAAGAAGGACAGTTACGCATTGCCACTTAAACCTACCGGCATGAAATAGGTTACGACTTCAGATATTAAAATCTGATTCTAGTAACTATATGTATTCTGACGATTAAGCAGACTGCATTGTCGACAGTCTGTATCAATTCAAGACCTTTCTAATTGTTTTTATAATATCCCGGCTACTTGTGCATTAATATGCCTACTTGGGGAAGATAATTTTAGTAGGTACTTTTACATTTGGACGATGTTTTCATGGTGAAAAAAAGCTTCAAAGATTACCTCCAAAATGAAGTGGAGCTGGGTTAATGTTTAAACAAAAAAAAACGTACCTTTTTAGAACGAAAAAGAAAATGCTATCATAATTTTAACTTCAGAGATTTAAATCTTATTTAAAGTTGTAATACCTAAATCACTAGTTAAACTTTTTACGTTAATAAAATCCTTATGTGTACTCTCAGGGGTTGCCCAGTCTTTTTAGCCTCTTTAATTATTTGTACGTATTGACTTGGTATATAAATGGATCCCGATTTTAAGGAACGTTTTTTTTTATTTTTCGATAACCGAATGTATAGAGTCGACTTCGTTTTGTGTATGTCCGGCAACTAAAAATTTAAATTACTAATTTTCAACACTGCATACATGTAAAATTTTATCACTATTTTTATTTTGACCACAAACTAAATCAAGTGGCTCGTCACTCAATAACTACTTAATTCGTTTTCGATAAATTTTAGCAAACAGCTACCTATTTCACCTGTACCCCGATTATATTGACCCTCGTGCCAAAAATTGTAATCTGTTGTGCTTTGATTTAAAATGGATTCTCTATCATAACTATTACCACTTGTCTGTTGACTTCTTTTTTTCTTATTTTCTGTTTTTGATTTGCCTTTCGTGAAGTTTAGCATATTATTTAATTTACTTTTATAGTAAAAAAAGGAGACAATGCCACAAGGTACCTGTAAAACTGCCTGTAAGTCGTATATCGTTACAATTAGGTTTTCGTTTTCTTTAAGGGATTACTTATCCTTCTTTTTTTCTTCCCTCGATAATTTTTTTTCAGCTATATGTTCATCATATTTTGGCTTAAGCTTCAATTTGTCTTCCTGGACTGCTTTTTCTTTCGTTGGCGTAAATAATTCTAAATTAAATATAAAATAAACCGTTAAAAAGCGGCTGTGCATAACATAGTTACTAAAGATACGTCCATCTTGTTTACGCTGATTCAAATAATCTTTATGTAAGTCAGTTATAGTCTTTCCTCTATCAATTTATTCCCGTGTACTTTGCACTCTAAAATCTTAGACATATATTTTATATGTTCTCTTATTTAATTTTTGATACTTTCACCTACAGTATAATGTTTATTGTGTTTTCCTCTTTGATCTTCTGTCAAAAACCCACGGTAGATTTCTCTGCTACAGTTTTAATTGTTCTATCAATAATATCTAATGTATTTTTAGACGTATTATAACCTTTAACCTCGAAGTAAAACGCATAATTTTTTTCTGGGTTGACATCCTTTAGCGTACTGGTACATAACTTCTACGGGTCCTATATCTCTTTGAATGAATTGTTTCTGTTTCGTTGAGTCGTATTACCTTTGTAAGAAGGGAACTGCATTTAAGGCGACAACGTTCTCCACAACCTTCTTTCATATTTTTTTTTTGAAATATTTCTCCCAAATTTTGATTGATAAGGTTATACCATAGGCCATATTATACTTCCATTCTCCCTCTGCATGGCGTCTCTTGCGTGTATTTGAAATTTCTTGAACCACGGTTTCTGGGAAATTAATCCTGCTTAAGTTATTTCCTTGGAATGTTGCTGGCAAGCATTCATAATTGTTTTCGCTTAATTGTGTACTTACGACTAATGGTGATAGGTTAGGCGTGGAAGTATTTGCGTTTTTAGGGGATGTACTAGATGAGGATGAATTTGATGATGACGAACTAGAAGATAAAGAACTTGAGGTACTTGAAGATGAGAATCATACATTTTTCTAAAATATGACCTATATTCTTCTGTCTACAATTTAAAGGTAAATCGATAAAATTCGTGGATGATTTATTTATACAATACGTATTCTCTTTATTTGAATTGCAATTAATTTCTGCCGAATAATAAAATTACTCGAATTCAAAAGAAACAGATATCCAATTTGGCCGTTTTCTTATGTATATTACCTCGAACCTCCGTCATTTATGAACCGATTACAAAAATGTTTTTTTTATTTGAAGAGATATACTTACATATTGATCTCATAACAATTTTCAAAATCGGATAGAAGTTTTATTATTTAATCGAATCCAATGGGTTTTTGTGTAAATCTCAGAAATTTATGATTTAATACATATAATATTAACTTTAAGTCAAATTAATTTATCATCATTACGCTTAAATGCTTTCAAATATGATAAAAGGCAAAGCCAAATATTACCAGTTTATAATCCACTTCATGAATCGATTTATTTTTCACACACCATAATAGTGCAGTTAAAGATGAAGCCAACAATGGCTACCCAAATCTTAGTCAGGTCAAATGAACTTCAATATAGTATAGTTATAAACTTCTGCCTAGAAAGATTCACGCTCGCATGCTAATAATTATAAGACTAGCAGGTTGGATTATTACGCAGAGTTTCTGCTTTGGTTTAAATTTACTGTGTAAAATATATTTACCAATATGCAGAAGATATTTATAAAGTAGTCCAGTATAATTATAAATCATAAATATGTTAATGATATTGTTATATGTTCATTTAACAATTGTCTAAGAGTTTGATGCCAATGTAGGTTTCTATTTAATTTACTCTCTATACTAAAGACAAACAAGTATTTGACTATGAGGTTTACTTTATTTCCGTCAATATAACAAAGAATAATTTACTCTGTGACCTAATAAATAAGGTGACAGTGTTCAGAAAATCGCAACGGATATGAACACGAAAAGCTTGACAAGGGAATAAAAGCATTTTGTTATTTGGCAAATACAGTTTCTTTGTTGTGTGTTTTGTATTTATTGTATTAAGATATGTAATGACCTACTTTCTCTGCTGCCTTTAATAAAACTATATGACCAAACTGTACTGCAGAAACAATGAGACATAACCACATATTTGCCCAAAGATTAAAGAATATTCTTGAAACTTGAAACATCGTTGTGATTTTTTTTTAATTTTTCATTAAAATGTAACCAAAACATACAAAAAATATATTTAAAAGTAAATCAAGAGAGAAGAAGTCTTGCAGAATTTTATATATTTTCTTACCCATTACAATAAGTATCATAATTTAAGTAAGTTAATTAATTATAAACAATGTTCTATGAAAATTTTGTAGCTGGTTTAATTAGCCAAACCAAAATCTTAAAATAATATTTTTGTTAAAATTCGCATTCATCAGTATTAAAACTATAAACATAACCTTGTTATTTATATCTTAACTAAGTAACAATAAAATATCATTAATTTATATAATTTTGTCGATTTTTTACCTGAAATTTAAAAATATATTGAGTTTTTTGAAGACTTTATTACAAATATTATTTAGATAAATCCGCACCTAAAATGAAAACATTTACTGATTTCTCTCCGCCCGATTAGTTTTTTACTTTAGTGACTGAGCAATAGATAGAATTTATGACGCAAGTAGGCATTTTATCATGGTGCTTGAAAAGCTTTAAGTCCACATATCTCAAGAGTCTTCACACACGGTAATAAAATAAAGATACTTTTATCGCAAATATAAAACGACTTTTCTATGAAATTCATACGTTATATTTCTTGAAAACATCGTTACTAAAAAGTAACGGCAGTATTATTTGTTATGGTTTATGCTATTATGTACCTAGATTGAGTTATGGTGTTATCACAGTTCTTTTTGAAATATTTTATAACTAACTTTAAACATAAAACTGCCTAGAATAGTGAAATATAACCTATAAACATATTATGTTTATTTCAAATACTGACTATATCCCTATTATAGAAGAAAGATGTACATACATAGCGTGGGCGGGGAGCGGGGTATAAATCAGCATTCCATTTTTGAAGAAACGACAGTAGTATCATTCTCAGATCCACAACTTCATCCTTTATAATATTATTATGTATTCAATTTTATTTCAAAATTAAAATACGAAGCCTTAATTAATAATATCTGTATTGAACTTACGGTTATCTGTCCGCTTTTTATACATAGAGCGACTGATGGGCCACTTTCAATTGAAAACTAAATTGAAAGTTGAATATTTAATTACGAAATGCATGGGTACCCTAGCGAACACGGCGCGAGCGTCCGCCATTTTCACATATACACACTACAACGTACTACGTACTGTGTACGTATTGCATCATGACTATCCTATTGTAGTCCACTGCTCTTCCAATATAAAAATAAAAATATTGTTATAGTATACTCGTATATTTCACATATAAATATCTATGTCAAAAGCAAAAATTGTACGGAGCTATTTTATCTTTAAACATCTTGAATCTGTCATTAATAACCTATACTAAATTATAACCGATTTATTAATTACTTCATTGTTACAGATCATATTATCTATGCATGCGGACGACTCACAAAAATATTTCTTAATCAATTAACATCAGTAGTTACAATAAGTCTTTATTTAAATTTTTACACGAAATGACAGATTAACTATTAGAGCATAATTTACTAAGGACATACATAATCCATCTTATCAAACACTTCAATATCGTCTCTTTATTAACATGACCTGGAGACTATGATCTGGAGAATCAAAATATTAGTATCTTGGATTGTGGGTAACAGACTCATAAGATAGTAATACTGAGATCCGTGTGTATAGAAGTTACGAGAGCGTCTTTCGAAGTCATGAGGAAAGTATTAAGCAGTCGATAGCTATACGATGCGGTGTTATATTTTTTTAAATACTTACTGCCGACCTTCAATTATGGAGTGGTACTGAAAGAGGATGAAGAAAAATGTCCGTACCACAAAGCTAGGTGACACTCTTTTAACTTATGTCTGATTTTAAAGTTGTACCTTATAAACGACAAAATTTAAGATAATAAGCATATATTAAATCACTTTATTACACAGAGCAAAATTAAAATATTGATCGATCAATTCGATCTACGGCTAAATATTGTGGTTAAAAGACAAACGTAGTGCTTAACATTCAAAGTTTTAACAAAATTCAGAAAGAAAAATTTTATCAGTTGGGACATTTTTATTATTATGAATCGAATTTAATGATTTTTAGTTTAAAAATATGATTTCGGATTTGTCCCATGTTTTTTACTGGAAAATCGGTTTTGTGTATTGTTTTTAAAATCAAAATAACAGAGGAAATATCTCGTGAAAGTATAGTATAAAGTATATTCTCAGACGTTTGAAGTCAGTTTTAGTAATATTGTGTAAAAATAATCTTTTGTAGTAGTTTCCTTTCATTCGATGTTTAATGGTAATCTATGTTTTTAATAACTTTCTTACTGGTAATACGACAAAGGATACTAGAGAGAGTAATCACCTGGTAAGACTAGGCAGGAAATAGATTTTGCACGTTTATTGGCATTGGTACGGCTGAATGGGAATTCATCTTAACGTAGTCACGTCATGGCAAATTCCCATAAAGCCCCAAGATTGATTTTCTATAAACACAAATGCAATAGTACTCTAACTCTGTAGCTTTCTCTAAACTTATGTATTCTCGATAAATAAATTAAATATTTATAATATTAGTTTTTAGAATACAACACTAGGAACCCTTATAGTTTCGTCATGTCTATATGTCCGTCCGGGCTCTTACTCCACCGTTTCTGCACCGATTGTTACCAAAATTTATGGCGTAATGTATATTAAAGATCTA
>JAOCPS010044202.1:0-16832 GCA_025505425.1 Graphium colonna | reverse complement strand
TATATATGTACAAAAACAGACCAAAAGTAAGACAAAAATATATATGTTGTCATCTGTCGCCACATCGAAGACAATCTAATTCTATGCAAAATTTTAATAACTTAGACGTGAAGGAAGTGATTTTTTTTATGAATACACACGTCGTAAATTCGCAAAGTTAATCTTTGTTAAACCATTAAAAAAAGTTAATTTGTCTCAGAACATTTAAAAATTGCGCAGTAACTATCCCAAGGCGAGAGAATTGGAAGTGCAAAATCAAAAACGCTAACGAACTGTGAAGCAGAACAATTTGGATTTCAGTTGATTATGAGACGTGAAATTCGCTTTGAAAACGCTACAATCTCATTATCACTATTTTATGCATTCATTTGCATTTATTTAAAACGAAATCATCTTAATGTGTTTGCATTATACTGATATTTATGAAATCAAACATATTGTGAATAAGGATCGTGAGGCAAAGGCTGGTCAAAGGTTGAGGTGACACATGTAGTGATAAGTGTTGCACCAGAAATCGTTCGGCCAATATTTGGCAAATTTAACACATGACCATCCAAATTATAATCCAGTAGTGTGCAAGACTTTTGAAGTAGAGGTTACTACAACACATCTTATTCCCACTCAATCTGCCACACGATCTATCAATCTTGCCCAAAAATAAAATTAACCTAAATTAATTAATTGGAAAACTTTGGTACGTCAAACTTAAAAAAATTAGCTTCAAAAAGTCGGAGTTAAATAAAGCATGCATGACTTTTGGAGTTACCGGATGGCCTTGTCTACCCTTTTCTTTTCCCACTCCTTTTTCCTCCAATTCCTTAATTCCGACCCCATCCTATCCAATAAACCTATTTTACTTCCCAAGTTGACAACAGACTTGTATCTCTTCGGATATTGACGGGACGGATATCGACGGGGCCGCTTACCATCAGGTGAACCGTCTGCTCGTTTGTCTCCCATAAAAAAATAAGTTTTCTAACACAATGAACTCTTTAATTGTGCTAATCCTTATGGTTCAACACATTGATTATACAGCAGTGTATGGCAACATCTTTATAAGTATAGATATGTTTTTTTTAATAACAAAAATGCTGCCGTTGTATTTGCACATGTGTTCGACGCACACTTTAGCATCGCTTCGCGGGTCGCACTCAGTTATTCAGTTATTGGGTGACTCAAGTGGAATTGTCATTCCGGTCACGTCAAAACGCCGTGCGATCTATATTAATAATGTCGCTTTACCACTAAATTGATACGAATTATTTTTAACAACATCATATGTGATATAGATATCATACATTCGCTTATATTCAAAACAATAACATGCCTTTAGTATTTTTATATCTTTGCGTAATTTTTAGGTTATAGAAAGCATTGCACGTATTTCACATTCTCCAACTTCGAACGCC
This sequence comes from Graphium colonna, assembly GCA_025505425.1. Lineage (NCBI taxonomy): Eukaryota > Metazoa > Arthropoda > Insecta > Lepidoptera > Papilionidae > Graphium > Graphium colonna. The sequence continues at coordinate 15,423 of JAOCPS010044202.1, read as the reverse complement.
TTAAAAGTTCACGTTCCAAACATATCTTCTCCGTCATTTTAGTTTTAAAAACAAGGTACCATTCCGATTTTCATAAAAAAAATGTAGGACCATAGTAGAATTACACCCTATAGATATAGATATTATTTTTTCAAATTAGCTCATTAGTTGCTGAGATATGTGTGAACATTCTTAAATTTTCTTATTTGGGTTCAAAAGAAATTCTACTAAACCGGCTTTCCTGAAAATTTTATGGGACCATTCCATATAAGATAAAAAAAGAAGATATATGCGCGAACGTACATAAAAAACACATAATCACGAATTGAGAACCTTCCTTCTTTTTTGAAGTCGTTTATAAAACACAAAAGAAAATGCAAACACATAATTTTGCACAAAAAATTAAATTAGTACAGTACATATCGTCTAATTCTACTAACGACCTTTAAACAGCTTTAGTAATAAATATAAACAAAGTTTTTTTGATTATATTTATAGTTAATGTCAAGGTTGTGTTTTACTATTATTAAGCAATCGGCCTATAAAAGAACTACCTTATAGCCATTCAACGGCCGTTTGATAAGAATTCAGGTTATCTAGATTCCGCTGGCAGTTATCAAAAGCTGTGCAAGCGGATCGTTATCAAATATAAGCACCAGTGGTTCCCAAGCGCATCCAAGATAGACTCGTCTGTTTTTTTTTTACATACTTTATCTTAAATCTCATAAAACACAAATAATTCCGTTAAATTTGAAAAATATAACATAATTGTTTTGAATTAAATATTCCTAGATTAACTTCTTTTACTCTTTTTACGACGTAAGCATTTTTTTATAATGATAAAAAATTTAAGCTAATTTTAAGATATATCGTACATTAATAAAATTGTTGTCGCCACTGAAAATTAGCGTTTCGATTCTATAGTGTCAACAATGCTGAGAGGTGGCTATTTTGGAATATCCTGCGGCGTACAGAAGGCTCAAATTTAAAATTAACCATACTAACTATAATTATATAGTACGAATGAAAAACTTATTGTTCATATTAGTTTTGTTTTATTTTATTTTGTTAATTGCGCAATGTTGTATTATAAACGCCAGTAGGATTTATGACTAACAAATTATTTCTTTCGTAATTCGTGCATACCGCTTACTTAGTCCGACTTAGACCTACTATTTATCTACAAGTTTATTTTTATGGATAATTACAACTTTAAACGCCTTAAAAGTGTACTTTTGAAACATATCTTCTCCATTATTTTGATATTAAAAACAAACTACTACGTAATTCAATTTTTATACATTTTGTAGGAACATTAAGTGAGCGTACTCTATCGCATGAAAAAATATTTCTTCAAATCAGTTCAGAGAATGCACAGATATGTGCGAACATTCCTTAATTTTGTTATTTTTGTTTTAAATTCTATGCGACTATCTACAAAAAATATTCTATGGTATAAAAAAAGATTTTTTTTTTAAATTACTTCATAAATGTCGGAGATACGCGCAAAAATACACAAAATCAATTTTGTTATTTTAATTTAAAAGAAAAACTACCGAACCGAATATTATTAAAAATAATTTTTGACATCGGTTAATGAATGGCGGAGATATGCGCGAACGTACATAAAAAAAATATACAAACATTCGAGTTGAGAAACTTCCTCCTGTTTTGAAGTCGATTTGGCAATATCTGTGAAATAATTTCTAATAAGTATTCGTTAGTGACTCATGAGTTGAACCATAGATACCAAGGGCCAGGGGCTATCAGTGTCAAGAGATCGCCACACTGTCAAGAAGTCAGCCATGCTGTGAGCATTCGAATCGATAAGGTCACATCTGTATTAACAATTTTCGTCAACAAAGATCATGTTGTTATAATTTGATCTTATTACAACGACGTCAAAAAATTAGATTTTCAATTTGCTTTTTTATACATAATTTGTGATACTGTTGTCTACGAAGTATCTATTTGTTAACCGACTTCAAAAGAGGAGGAATGTTCTCAATTCGAAAGTTTTTATTATTTTATGTGTGGCGCATATCTCCGTTATTTATGAACCGATGTCAAAAAATCTATTTTTATCTTATAGAATATTCTTTCGAAATGGTCCCATAAAATTTTTCAGAAAAATCGGTTCAGAAGTTTTTCTGTTAAATGAAAGTAACAAAATTGATTTTCTGTATGTTTGCCCGTATCTCCATAATAGATGAACGGTTTCAAAAATTATTCGTTTAAAAAAATCGTTTTTATTAAAAATAACAAAATTTTGAATTGTTCGCACATATCTCCGCAACTTATGAACTGATTCTAGAAATTTATTCTTTATCTAATACTTCCAAAAAGTCCTAACATGTTTTTTTAAAATTTCGGATTAATAGTTTGTTTTTAAATACAAAATAACGAAGAAGATATGTTTCAAACGTACACTTTTGAGGCGTTCAAGTCAGTTTTTGTCTTAGAAGTGAACTTTCATGACTTACTGGCAGACAGTTATGTTGATTAAAAACAAAAACTAAACAGAAATCTATTTTCATCAAAAATAAATAGTTTTAATATTTTGAGATCACTTCGGGAACATATCCTTTCAAATAGAAAAAAAAAGATTTTTTGTTTATAATAGGCGGAGAAATCGAGACATATACATAAAAGAACTTTCTCATTTTGTAATGTCGGTTAAAATATGAATTTCAATGTCATGTTTTAGTGTTAAATCGAAATGTAACAGAGCAGGATAAAATACCAAATACAAATATTTTTGACTTAGATTCTTATTTTTGACTCATTTTGATAAATGTAAAATATATTTTAGTATTTGACTTTACGACATAACAGCATAATGAGATTGGGTGAGCAGTAACCTTGTCTCTACTGACACACTGTAACGCGAATAATGAATCAAAGTTTGTAAACACGAAAAGGAAATCTGCAATTTAGCAGAGATGTAAAAGAAAATCCTTAAAAGTTAAGACAACCAATAAAGATCATTCAATAGATCTTATTCAATAAAAAAATACTATACTTTTGCAACTAGCTTGCGGATCCATCTTGAAAAAAATCAATACGTTTTTACCTGCTGGGAGATTTTTTATACAATTGTTTATTAGAATCACAAAATTGGCTGTGTAACTGGAAGAAAGAAATTAATAATGTAAATATTAAAGAAGCTCTTTTAAGATGAGTTAAAAAGTAGATTAAATATATTGTTAATATAGAATTTGCACAACCGATATATTTTTGTATAAATGCCTTGTAAAGATTGAGGCATATGACGTCAGTGATCACACGTGTGCGTTAGAAATATTGTTCGCACCAATTAAATTCCGTTACCACATTGATATATGGTCACACGTAAACAACGCGGATCGTGTGTGTGTCCCTAAACTAATTACACACAGTTTTACGTCATGACAACAGATAAAAAATGAGTAATGGCAAATCGCGAAGATCAAGGATTTGCGAGATTACAGCATCATGCCGAGGATTAGCGATGCGGGGAATTTTATAATGTTTAGGCTTCTTATGTAGTTAACTATCTATACATCTATACTATTATTATAGAACTGAAGGGTTTGTTTGTTAGTTTGAACGCGCTAATCTCAGGAACTGCTGGTCCGAATTACAAAAATTCCTTTAGTGTTGGATAGTCAATTTATCAAATAAGGCTATAGGCAATATAACATCACGCTATCACCAATAGGAGCGGAATAGCAAAGAAAAATGTTGCAAAGAAGTAGTAAGTGCGGGTGGAACCAGAATTACAATATATTAGCTGCGCCTACGCAGCTAATATATTGTAATTCTGTTTTTGAACGTGCTAACTTCAAGAACTATTAGTCCGAATTGAAAAATCCTTTCAGTGTTGGATAACTTATTTATTAAAGAAGTCCAAAAATGTCGCAAAAACGGGAATTTACGCGGGTGGTATCGCAGGGAGTAACTAGTCTACACAATGATGTTGTGTTCACCAAAGATTTGATTGTCTTCCGTTTCTACTAAGCTGTTTTTAATACCACCTTTTATGTTTTTCCCGAGCTAATCATATCTCCGTTAGACGTGTTAAGTTTTTGCGCTAACTTTATAACCGATTAATTCATGTAACGTATGCGCGAACCGGCACTTGCTTTTTTCTAGATAATTCTAAGTATTAGGTAATAAAAAGAGTGTTTTGATTTACATATACATACATTCAAATTGATCGGAGTTTTACCCATGTTATATTATGTGCACGAGATACCTTGTGATTTCGATAAAGACATTTGTTCACATATAAGTTAAAAAACTAAGTCACTTAATGATAGATATCATTCAGTGTTCCTGTAGATGATGTTTATGGGGTGTGAGATTATTATCTGTTATCGGTCAGCTTAGTTTGTATTTGCGAAAGCTCATTTTAAGTCGAACAAACTGTATGTATGGTTTTGTACATGTAACCCGACTGCCCGCAAATATGCTGATTGCTATCATCTTTGAATAAAATTAGACCAAGGGTTAGTTGTTAGTCGCTTTGTCAAGACACATATTCTGGGTCAGAATTCGATCCCAAGTTATTTGGGTTTAGGAGATTAATTAATATATCGACGGCTAAAGAATATAATACTTATTGACGTTTATGGTTTAGATGACCACCTCATGAACCGCTGTGACCCGACGTGCTGCGGGTTCGATGTTAAAAATTTGGCGTCATCAATGGTGGTGTAGTGATGGGGAATTGTGCGCGAGCTATTCAAAATGCGACCTTAAATGTATGGAGTACTGCTGCTTCTACGCAAAATGCACCCCCCGTACACTTTAGGAAGTCGACCGCAACGTCTCGTCAGTGACCACCAAAGGAATTGTTATTCTGAGCCTAGAAACTTCCAGCGATAAAGCAATAAATTATTTTACCTGAGGATTTGAGGTGTTTTCCATGTGAAAAAAAGAACTTGGGATTTTTCATGTTAACTCTAAATAAATCTCACACGAGAGTGAGATTGCTATTATATTCAGTCATAAATCTTAAATTAGGTACTTTGAATACGCGTTTTTATATTTTTTGCTTCTTTATTTGTTATTAACCTTTTCCCCCTTATTATGATCAATTTAATATTAATTTGTATTAATCGATTACATCTCACATCAATGGGTTCATTCACAGTAGAGTTCGATATCCTCGTGATCTCTGTTTATGGTTACAAATTGGTCAATAAAATGTAATAACTTTGCTGTTTTTGTAATGGGTATACACGGTAACTGGTGAATTACTAACGATATTAAAAGAGAGCACTCGGTACTCGCTTGTCATCATAATTACTTAATAATATTAGGGGCATAGTTTTCGACCAAGTTTTCTAATAAATAAATCAAGCGTGGATACGATGCCGGTAGTGAACATGTGGCCAGTTGGCGTAGTTCGTTGACCCCAAGAATTAATGCTTATCATCTATCATCAATTGAATTATTCGATTGTTTTTCATAAAGTTATAGATTTCGCAAATGGCAATATGCTCTCCTTGTATATAAACATTATAGTATATATTATATACAGAAAAGTAATAAGTTTTCAGTTGGACCGTTTTATGACATGTCAGCGCGACAAGGAACGTGTTTTTGCGTGTTTTTTTACCTTTTAATGTTTCACACTGTAATTCGCATTTAGTTACAATGAATGCGCTGACATAAACACTTTTGTATGTGTTTTAAGGTCTGTTTATTTGTGTGTAGAGTTGTTCGTCGTTAACAAGACGTAGCAAGGTCAGGTGTAAATGATTTTGTTATATGGGTAAAGTACATAACATTACATATATCCTATTTACACCATTGTATTATATGCTAAATATATCCGATATAAAACTTTACTAGAAACATTTTCTAGGTCAAGCTATTTCGTGTGAAATTTCCTCTTACATTCTGCCAAAGTGAGCCGTGCAAATAATCTGTGGACCTCCACAAAAAAAATACAAAAGCGGAGGCAAAAACCGTTTACCGTCAATCGTGCCTCTTGTCGTTGCCCTTTTTTATCGGTCATTATATATTTCTTGTAAAAACATACTCTGTATCGTTCGTGGATTCTCTGCGGACTTATTTAAATTAAAATTTTATGTATATGCATCTTTTACACGTATATAAATACTCGATTTTGTCCGCAGCTTATGCAGATAACAGTGCGGCCCGCGGTTTCACGCGGTTAGGGTGGATTTTTGAATTTGTGCAATATCTATCCTATATGTTAATATGCTTAGTAAACTATTAGTATGTCGTAACAAACTAATAAATATCCAAACATACTAACTTTAACATTTATGATAATACTAGCTTATAATGTTTTTTAATGATCCTCCGCTCCTATCGGTATAGCCTAAAGCTTTCCACGATAAACGGGTTATCCTATAGGTACTAAAACAATTTTTCAATTCGGACCAGTAGTTAGTGACATTGCGTTCAAAAAACAAACTCCTTAGCATTGTAATATTGGTATATATTAAGTTCAGAAATTATTTCTTTATTACATTATGATGTTTTTTCAGCCTGTATCGTTTTCGCTGATACCTATATTATTTAGGTAGTTGAGGCGTGAAAGGGAAACAAGTAAGAAATCGAAAAAACTCATATTTCTATTTACAACATTGGCATGGATTCATCGTCAAAAAAGTGAATATTTGACGTGCGAATCATCACAACTAAAGTGGTCTCCCGCTGACATTCAAATTATTTAATTCTATCTAATCCTCGAAAAAAGATCTAAAAATGACAGTTTAACGACATGCTGTTTGCGTCAGTTTTTTATATCAGTCTCGTCATTTTTTAAATAATATTATAAATGCCAATGTCGTATTTGGTAATGCCTTTAGTTCATATCTTCTTAACCTGTCATCATAATGTTTTGAATTTAGGATTTCAGGATTCCAGAAGTGCTATAAAGTATATTTACAAATACAAACAAATACTAATCCCAATGAATTACAAAAGTGCTTATCAGAAGGTCTGTACTATTACGACTTGGTGGTCTACACACATGGATATAAATTTCACCATGAAGATGCCTAGAACACACGAAAAAGAATGCCATTGACAACTTGTATCTCTAAAAAGCAGTCGAATGTAATCTACACTAACCCAAGCGTAGCCTTGGACAAGAACTAGTCTTCACACCTCACTATTCCCCCTGGGTTGAGCGGAAGCGCGCTCCGTGGTCACCCCCCCCCCCTTCCCCTCCTCTCTTCAGCCATCCTCACCCCCCTCACCCTACGTATCGCATTCCAACACCCATTGTTGGCCCACTCTCAGTCGCTGTTACGCTCCAAAGCTTGCAGTTAGGGTTGCACCATTCTTTGAGGAAAATAAAGTACTTTCGTTATATATTAAGTTAGGAACATTCAAGAAAAGAGCCTATTTCTACCTCAAAGGATGGCCACGCTCTTGTAACTTCTCTGGTGTTGCAGGAGTCCGGGTGGCGATGATCACTTACCATCAAGTGAGCTGCTTGCCCGTTTGTTTCCTTCTCTGAAAACTGTTCTAGATTGCAAGAAAGTATATCGTGTTTTAAAATAAAATAACATTTATTTTAATGTACTATTTTGTTTAAAATATATTTATACAATTTTAAAAATAACTGTCGGAAATTTGTTGTCCTTTTGTAGTCAAATTTCTGACATGGAAAATGACATGACCACAAAAAGTTAATCATGCGAAATAATGTATTTTCGCGTAATTTTATTATTTTTGTAAAGTATAGAGTAATATTACCATAAATAACGTACAATACTTTATAATACAGTACGGGTGGGAACCCTACTTGCAGTGGACTTGTGTTTGTATCCAAGTTGTATACGTGTCTGTTTGTATTGAATTGAGCTTCTTTATATATAAAATAAGTTGATGTTATTATTATTGATGCTACTTGAAAGTGAAGTAAGATCAACAAATTTAATTTTGTTTCATATTTCCAAATAGCCAGCATTTTCAAAAAAAGGAGAAGGATACATGGTCGACTGTCAGAGTATATATGTTTTGTTTTGTGTATGTGCTCTGGCTTCTCCTCCAATTATGAACTGATTTTAAACACACTTTTTTTTATTTGGAAGAATATATTTTCCATAAAATTTTGATTAAAAAAACATTTTGTTTCTCTTTTAAACTAAAATAATTTAAACATATGCCATGGAAGCTGTGAAAATAATACTTGTTGGTTGTTTCTTTGATATATACAGAATACACAAATAATTTACAATTTAACTTTTAAAATATAATACTTGTTATTTTTAATAAAAACCTTTTTGAAATTAAGTATCATGGTTTAAATTAAAATAAACAACAAAGTAACAGGTAGCGACGGCCTTGTCAACGGAATGTCGAATGCAAGTTGCGATATTCACTGTCTCGCTTATGCAAGTGTTGTGTGGTAAGAGATTAAAAAAAACTATCATCCGTGAACGCTCCTTGTGATGGGTTTCATGGATTTTCACCACATTACAAAAAGTCTTCCTTGTCTCACTTCTTCCTAGCCTCATCCCCAAATTACTTGGGGTCGACTTCTTATCCAAACAAATATTACCTGAATTTCAGTTTTTACACAGAGCTACTCGCATCTGACTTTCGTAACCCAAAGAATTGAACCTAATTCAAAGGATGGATCAGTTGTCAGGATATTTGAAGGCACTCACATCCTGTAACAATTTTCGAAGGTTTTCTTGACAAGCGGTATAGACTTTTTACTTGGCCATCCGACGCATGGATTGTCTCACTTTTCAGGAAGTCTGATGATCAGCCCGCGTTGCCCTAACCCGACCAAGAAACAACAACACAACGTCGTTGTTCCTCCGCGTGATTTAAACCCATGACTAGTTTGTAAAACAAGGACCTATACCACTGGGTCAAAGAGGTCTTACTATGTATGGGATAGTGTTTTTATAACCACAAGACAACCCGACCTACAATGTACATTTAAAAATAAAACGTAAAAATATAACGAAAATTAAGATGATGTTTTTATGGAAAGGAAGACAAACGAGACGGTTTACCTGATGTTAAGTGATCCTGGTGCCCAGGTGCCCTGGTCCGCAACATCCGGAGAGTTGCAAGTGCGTTGTCAACCTGGGAAATTGGATAGAATAGGTTTATTGGATAGGATGGGATTGGGATTAATGATTTGGAGAGGATGGGAGTGGGAAAAGAAAAGAGTAGACATGGCCATCCGACATCCCCAAAAGTCATGCATACTTTATTTTACGTCGACTTTATAAAGTTTAAACATGAAACTTGAAAAGATAACAGACTCGTTTTTGCATGTAATTACCACATATAATAAGAACCACCGAAATTCTGTTACGTCGTATACATAGAAAGACAGATAATTCAACAAATGCTAATCCCATTTTGTAGTCGGTTTAAAACAAGGTTAACCGTCTGCTAGCAAAAATAACCATATCGGGGCATCGTGATCGCTAGACCGAGTTTGATAGTAAAAAAAAACATAACTGAGTTTAATTGTTAGGAACGGGTATTGTCGGCACGCGATCCTCATGCCGTATCAGCAGAATCACGGGGCTTCTGATACCAGTGGGTTACACGCAGTGATGTTAGCAACAGTGATAATGGTTCCAGGTTTTAAAATAGGTATCATACCTTTAGAAAATAACTGTACGGGTACCAAAATTGTATCTAATTTATAAAAATCTCGTGTCACGTTATATATGGGTGTACTTCGAAGACAGCTTCACCAATTTATTTAATAATTTAAAAATACTTAGTAAAAAATATTATATATATAAATAAATTGTCTTATTAAAAACTATTTTCACAGAAAATTACAAACGGTTTATAAGTCTATTTTTGAGAAAATGATTTTTCCGTTATTTTGATTTAAAAAACAAACTGCTAAACCGATTTTCTGAAAATTACTCGGGACCCCGTTGGATAATTAAAGAAATTTTAAAACTTGTTCATATCTGGCGGAGATACGTGCGAACATACACGAAAATATAGAAACATCCGTATTGAGATCCGCCTCTTTTTGAAGTCGGTTGAAAACAATGCTAACTGGTCTGGTACCGAGGGCAAAACTTATGGTACGCGTACCACAATGATGGCACGTATAACGTCACTGGTCACACGCAACGATTTATAATTGTGACCGTAATGTGACCCACATGACCATTGTGGTCCTGAGTCGTGACACCGTCGTGTGGAGTAAAAAGTTAACTTCAACTTTAAAACTGGTCACCGAGGGTTCCGTACTTGGACGTGTTTTATGTTAAGTAATTAATAATTTCTGATTTTCAGTTTTTTTCCTTTATTTGTACTATAAGACTTTAGTAATTTCTTTTTGTAGGCCAACGGAAGGTATAGGTTGTGATCCCACATGCAAATATACCGAGAATGCGACATAAACGGCCATATCTTTTGGTTCCTAAGACTTAGAGGGCTGATTTTTCCCAGCTTCAAGTGGTGCAGATTTGGTATTAGTATTGTTAATTTGACATCTACACTTATGAGATGGAACTTGACGGTCAGACAATTAAGAGATCGTATATGAGTTTCAATCGAATTTTGATTTTTTTCAATAAAGTAACCTCTGCGTAAAATTTACTTTAGAATAGATTATTATGTAAGATATTGCTTTAAGTAAAAAGCGGCCTTTTGTACTAGCCAATTTTAAGATCTTTTTTGTACGTATTTTTGTTTCTTTTGCTGTGTGCAATAAAGGATATTTTATTCTATTCTAATCATTCTTTTTTCTCTTTCAAACTACGATTTTTGAAAAGACCCCTGATGAAGGAATTAGACTTTATTCTGTTAATGTTCTACGTTTCCACTATAATTTAGTTCAGTATTGTTGAAGTCCATAGTAGTTAGTTGTAACTACACATAGTTATATGCTGCGGGTTGTCACGTTTTGTAAATACCTCATCTATTATGATTACCAATACTTCGCATTTGTAAGAGAAATCTGCATACAAATAGTGAAGTAGAGACAGTGTCATTCCAGTACTATGTTCAGTTTTATTTACCTATACATTTTAACCGACTTTAAAATGTCAACTATGAATTTTATGCGGAAATTCATATTCACCTCCGTAGCCTAGTGGGAAGGGCACTTGCATTACGAACAGCAGATGGTGGCTTCGAATCCCGCGAGGTGATAACGACTTTGTGTCGTTTTCTCTTGGCTGGGTTAGGGTATTGTGGGCTGAAATCCACATGTGGCACCCAATTGACTGAAAAGAGAGATGATCTATACGTCAGATGGTCATGTGAAAAAAGTCGATGGTCAAGAACAGCTTTGACAGTGGTTGAGAAATGTCAGTTACTTCGAATATCCTGACAACTAATCCATCTTTGGAATAAAGTTTATCTCTTTGGGTTGCGGAGGTGAGATGCCAGTCGCTCTGTGTAAAAGCTGATATTCAGGTAATATTTGGTTGGATTAGAAGTCAACATCAAGTATTTAGGGAATAAGGTTGAGAGGAAGACTATGCATTTTATGCGGACGAAAAAAAAGTATTAAAATTTACTCGAATTTTGGCTGTTTAGGGAACTCTATTTAATTATGTATATGTTTATATAATTTATTGGTTTGATAAAGCTTCACTGGGGTTCTTAGCCACCGAAGATGCAATTTTCATCTACCATATTCTTTTGGAATTTAACTTTAAGCGCTTATTAAAGTTATAATATAATAAATAAATAAAACATAAAATCAAGTTGATCATTAGATACATGAAATATTTTTTCCAGGGCAAATACTCTGAAAGCCAAAATGTTCATCTACCATATTCCGTTGGAATTTAATTTTAAATTCTTTATAAAGCCAAGTTGCCATCGCTTACCTGACTTGAATGGCAACAGAAACAATTCATTAATAAAATAATTTCTTGGCCTGTCTCGGTTTCGCTTTTAATAATGATAATGGTCTTGTACGTTTTTTAATATGTTTTAATTAGTCTCATCAAATGTTTTAAAGGTTTTTAATATGTGACCAATCCTTATACAATGGGATGACTTTTTGGAACATCGTTTGTATATTTTTTACAACAATATAACGCCAAAACCTGTATACAAGCGGTAGTTTCATATCTCATACAGTTTCTCTTTTAATATAACAGATTGTGTTGTCATAGATTATTGCAATTGAAATCACAATATTCTGCCGTTTTGTGACTATACTGTTTCTTCCGCTTCAATATATAGGATAAATAAAAAGGAGTCTAACACAATATCGGAAGTTGGAAACTAATTTATGAGGACATTTAAATATATACGATTATATTTTATTGACATATTATAGTTATAAACAAATAAAATGTATATTTGTATGTTCATTTAGTATTTGCTTCTATATGTATGAATGCAATTAATAAAAATTAAATTAATGTTTAACTGAAATTATATTTCACAAAATATAAAATATTCTTCTAAATTTATATATTCTCTTATCGATAAAATGGAAATTAACTTGTGTAACTAAATTGTTTTTACTGACACGAGAAGATTACTCAAAGCGTAAGTTTAAATTCCTTTTTAACAAACAAAACTAACTTTAGTTATTTAGCATTCTGTTATAGTCCTTCCGCCAACGTCACAACTACAAGATAAAAGACTTTTAATACAACAAGATTATTTTTAAACATATTTACAATAAAAAGCGATATGTCAAATGCCTTAGAGAGTAAGGCATATTTTCCTTATTTTAATTTCGATACAAAGACGTTCAGAAGCGACAAATGAGAAGATGCAACATAGAACCCTCTCGTGGAAGATTTGGCAGCACAGCGCCCATAATGGCGAGAGACTGTGAAGAGGCGCGTCCGCGAATTTGAGGATCAGCGTTAAGCCGACCTGGATGCGAAACGCGATGAACTTAAGCCCGTCCTCCCATCGCCATCAACTGTAATTACCACAACGGCGTCCTCACGTGCCCTTATTGTGCGCGAGGATTCGTTGCGAAAACCTGCTAGCGACCTCCGGGCGCATGAACGAACCACCTAGGAGTCGAAGTGGTCGCCATGGCCGAAATCGGTCGGAAGGGTCATCGTCATGATTTTGATTTTAAAAACAAACAACTGAACATTTTTTTCTGATAATGTTACGGGACCATTTCGAAAGAACAGACAGAATTTTTTTTTAAAAATCGCTTTACAAATGATGGATAAATGTGCGAGCGTATAAATCTTCTCATTTTTTTTAAGTTAAAAAGAAGTGAACCCAGCGAAAATATATATGTTGATTATATTATATGTTCAAACACATCGAAAGTGAAACTATACTGAGTCAAGAGTTTAGCAAAAAAATAAACACAAAGAAACCACAAGTCGGCCGAGATCGCGATATCTTGCTATGCGGTGCGGTTTCGGCGATTTCTAGATTCCTGCGTGATTCAAATACGAACGTTTTTCCCGCGATTTATATAGAAATTTTAAGTGTTAAGGTATTTAGTGATCATATTGCGTTAACATGCGTGCGTTAATGGCAGATTAGTTTTACAAATCACGTGTTGTTGGTAAGGCTTGGATTAGAATCTTGATTGGAGAATGGACTTTGATTGATGAATGGATTTTATATTCTAAACATAAACTTGTACAGTGTAGTGTGGATCGTTTTGTATGTATGTCGTATAAAATTTGTCTATAAAATTCACACAACGTAAACCCTGAAAATTATGTTATGGTACTTCTTCTTCTTCCTAACCTTTATTCCCAAATTACTTGGGGTTGGTTCTAATCCAATCAAATATTTCCTAAATATCAGCTAACCTAAATATCACAACATTATCAAAAAGTCTTCCTGGTCTCATTTCTTGTCCTTCCTAGCCATATTTCCAAAATATTTGGAGAATATCAGCTTTTATACAGAACGACTGGCATCTGACCTCCGCAACCCAAAGAGACAAACTGTATTCGAAGGATGGATTAGTTGTCAAGATATTTGATGGCACTGACATTACTTAACGACTGTCAAAGATGATCTAGACAACCAGAAAGTGACTTGCATACCCATCCGATGCAATGTATTGTTAGGGTAGGCAATAGAAAAAGCTATAAAAAGTAATAATAATTTAATTTAATAAACATTTTTGATATTATTTACTATATTTGTATAACAAGTAAACACGTGGGATAAAGTAAATTTACATTTGATAGGCCAGTTTGTATAGTCTAATAGAGCGAGTTATTTGCAAATTAATATTCTTCATAAAACAAAAATAAATTTTCGGACAAAATACAATCTCATCTCCAAATGAATTAAGTTAAATATTAGGCGAAAATGCCTTTTCATTATTCATTGTCTAATAAGCAAGTGTGCCCATGGAAGTTTAACGGTTCCTGTCGCCCCCAAAACGTATAAATTGATGGTATTAACGATGGGGGACTCCAAGGGGTTAAAGTTCAATATTCATCAAAATCACAAGCGTGACATGCGCATGTCAGTTTTACTTGTTACTAGGTTTGCCACCTGTTCTTTCTTCTCAGTATATATATTATTTTACGAGAACAATAAAATACGTAAAAATACTTTATTTCGCATGATTTAATCTTTCTAGAATTCAATTCTCACATACAATATTGTTGCTTGTCAAATGTTTTGAGTAAAAACTAATGACAAAGGACAATGCCGAAAAGTTATTATTTTCATATTTTTTAACGATATTACGCTTCACGGATTTGGATTTTTAATAAGAAACTTAATTTAAAGCAAAACAATAGATCGTACCCTATTTTTACGCGATATACTTTTTTCTCTTATATATAATCAAGGTACTTTGTTCGGCCAAAAAAGGTGGCAACCCTACCTGCAACGTAAGCATGTGGGTTAATATTGATAACCCCTCCACAAGTTTACTTGGTAACACTGTCATCGTAATAATTGTTGTATTGATAATAAGAGTAATTATTATTTAAAAAAAAACATGGTTATTGAGTAAGTATACTATTATAAGATATTTTATATAGTCTTTCAATCCGACGAAAAACGTTTTAGAACTAAACTCTCATGACGTATTTTCGCAGTTGTTTCGATTCAAAAAAGAAACTATTGGATCGATTTATGCGAAAATAACATGTCCAACTTAAAAACATGTTTTACCCAATAAAAAATATCTCAAAATCGGTTCCAAATGGCGGAGTAATCGGTAAACGTACATAGAAAGGAAATACATGTAGTTGACTATTTTTTGAAGTCGGTTAAAATTATTATCACATTCCTTCTTAAATAAAATTATGATGATTCTGAACCTATCAATTTTTGATAACTTTAAAATCATTTTGAATAATTTTTTGTATGGGCTCCGATAGTTTAGAAAATGTTTGGATTTTTTTTTAAATTTCTAACTTTGGTTGACTCCAATTCCAGTTATTATAATTAGCATTATAAAAATAAATTTTGAAAATATTTGCTAGTCTTAAAGTTTACTTTGCCTTTTTAATGTACAATTTAGTGAAGTTATAACTTTAAACTTTATTATAAATT
>JAOCPS010044091.1:0-16833 GCA_025505425.1 Graphium colonna | reverse complement strand
TTATTACGTTGCGACCAATGCGGCGAAATAACTGCAAATAACTTCAGTTTCTCTATTAAATGCGGTTAAAACTTAAATCGAATGAAACGACTCAATAGGGTAAAGTTCCAAAAAATAAAGTGAAGCACCAGTCACAGTTTAAAGAGAAAGCCATTACTGTATTGGCTTCATCACCAAAATTCTCCGGTGGAGATGAGTTTCCAGATCTAAATATACTCTCCAACGAATTCAATGATTTCGATAAGATTGAAAGCCAGGAGCTCATCATGAGTAGTATTCAAGTGCAACCAGACTCAGAGGGGTCTCTGGAGCCCACCGTCACGTTTTCGCGTCCCGGTTGAGTCGAGCCAATACGCCAGGTTCGTGTCTGCAGTTATATTAATGGATATGTCGCCGACTCAAGATAATTATTAGATAAGGGGTTATTTATTACGGGCTTAAAAAAAGAGTGATTGTTAATTAATATTTTTTTTATTATTTTCTGCTGTACCTACATATGTACACTCTTAAAAAATATTTTGATTTTTATTATTTTTAAATAGTGTTATGTATAATGCATGTGACTGTTAAAAAACTTGACATGTCACAAAAATCAAATTTAAATAATTAAGTATTTTCCATCACACCTATATACACTCTTAAACAATATCTTGATTCAAATTATATTAAATGAAATATGATGCTCTCGAAAAAATTGATAAGTTTATTACAATGTTCAATATAGAGTATTTTCTTCTTTTTCTTTACACCAATGTAAATACACATTAACAATAACAGTATTCATATTACTTTAAATGGCTTGTGATATTGTCGAAAAACTTGATATTTTACAATACTCAATATGGAATGTTTTATTATTTTTCATCACCCTATCTGCACATTCCAACAATAACATGAATCATTTTATTTTAAATTACTTGTGATACTGTTTAAAAACCAAATATGTGACCATGCTCAATATGGAGTATTTTATTTTTTTGTCACCCTATCTACACACTTTAACAATAACTTGATTAATATTTTTTTAATTTCCTGTGATACTTGTGATAAAAACGTGACAATGCTCAATATGGTATGTTTGATTGTTGTTTATTACACACTTCAACAGTAACATGATTCATATTATTTTAAATTACACATAATAATGTTGAAGAAAATTACATGTTTCAACGCTCAATATGAAATATATTTTACCATCTTTGTCCCACCTATTACACATTTAAATAACTAAATTATATATTTTTAATAATTATTGTCACACTTATACAATGTTATTATTCATACTATTCTTTTATTTTACGTGATATTGTTCTAAAAATTAACATGTCATAGTGCTTAATAGCTTATATGTATTATTACGTGATGGATGTGTAACAGCTAATAAATTATTATTAGTTGTTACACATCCATCCCGTAATAAAACACATATCCTATTATGTAGCTTGATATCTATTTCTGAATTACTCTAACAAAGTAACTTTCTTCAATTTGAGGGGACCCGAATTTACCGTACCGACGGGATGAACGTTAACGTCTGATAGATAGGAACAGTTTGTATGGAAAATTAAATTGTTCTTTTTATTACCTTCCTCTCATTTTTTCCCATATTTTCTCACCGTTTAAACCTTCTATGGATTACGACAAACATTTCAAAACCAGCCTAATTGGACCAGCCGTTCTCGAGTTTTAGCGAGACTAATGAACAGCTATTAATTTTTATACATATATATATAGATGTAGATATAGATATTAATGTGTGTAGCTAAAGATTTCACCTTTTTTATCCGACATCAAAACAGGAAGAGGTTTTCGATAAGAATTAATGTTTTTTTGTGTGTATGTTTGCTGATTTCTCCGCAAGTTATGAACTGATTTCCATAATTTTCTTTTTATTTGATAGAATATAGTAAAAATATAAATTGATAGGCTTAGTTGCCAACATTGCAATTTGTGAAGTCACTTAGTCCTCTAAGGACCTATTTGACCTATTTGAGATATATATGAGATACCATACCCACGTCAGGGCCCCCACAGGAAAGCCTGTCATTCTGGTTAATACAATTGACTTAGTGTTATTGGTTTATTTTTTTATTACATTTATGCTACATTTCACTCGATAGGGTAGTTACAATTCATATAGGCAAGGCTTCTGTCTTCTTAGCCTTCTTACTTTATAATCCTCAATATTCTAATGCATCTATTCCAGTAGCTACTCTTTCTAAGGCTAGCAATTAGCAAACCACCTATAGGGTGTCCACGGATAACGTTATCATTTACCATTTTAAATTAAACAACTTTACGGATTTTATCGCGGTTTATTTTTAAATTTTATCACCCGACGTTTCGAACCTATTACAGCGTTCATGGTCACGGGTCACCATGAACGCTGTAAAGGGCTCGAAACGAAGGAAAACGAAAAAATAAAAAAATATAATTATAAATCATATTTCGCTCAATTACATATATGAAGAAAATTTGTCTGAATATATAACTCTGGTTTTAATTTTAAAAATTATTGATGCGAAATGTTAATAATGATAATGATATAATAAGAAGATATATAATATTAAAAAAATAATTATTTATTTTACAGCTTCTACAAAGATCTAGTGAACAATGATCTGATAACCAACATAAAGAAATACACGAAGAAATTATGGAACGTGATTTGGGAAAAAGTGGAAAAATATATTCCGTTCAAAGACGAAGCATTACAACTGTTTTCTGAATTCAAGAGCGCTTGGGAGAACTTCATGAAGACGCCTCAAGTTGTTTATGTCAAAGAGAAGGTAATGTTTCTTTATTATTTACATAACAATATAACTTAAATGAATTAGTCTTTGAAAATGTCGTGGGTTGAGTCGTATTTACTCTCTTCCATTTTAACACTTCTTTATTGGCTACACCATAAATTCTTTCAACGGAATTTTCATCAACTTTAAGACATCTAATTGATTTGATAATAAGCACACGTTTTAAGAACCTATGTTAATACAATAATTTAAAAAGAAACTGTAGCGTTTTTATTTTTAATTTTGTAATAAAACCTTACGTATAAAATTATGGAAATAAGCCTATTGTCGTTTTACGTGTACAAACTGTATGTTTTTAATCGACTTCAAAAAAGTTGGAAGATTCTTAATTAGAATATTTATATGTTTTTTTTAATGTACGTAAGCGCATATTTTCCTTATTTATAAACCGATGTCTCCCATCCTATCTTCCGAAATGGTTTTTTTTATGGAAAGTAAGACAAACGAGCAAAAGGTTCATCTGATGGTAAGCGATCCCGTCGCCCATAGACAATTACAACATTGAGTCGCGAGTGCGTTGTCAACCTGGGAAATTGAATAGAATAGGTTTATTGGATAGGATGGGTAGGGATGAAGGATTTGGAAGGGAAAGGAGTGGGAAATAAAAGGGTAGACATGGCCATCCGGCATCCCCAAAAGTCTAGCATACTTTATGCCGAATTTATAAAGGGCGGTGGTACTTCCCAAAGCGAGCGCGGCCGTAGAAATGCAGCAAAAGCTATGTAAAGATGTTATGCTCTACCACCTACAAAAAAATATGTAAATAAATAACCAAGGTATGAAAAACTAATATTTTTTGCTTTGATACATTTTATTTTAGAAATTCTTTATTAAAACATAACTATCTTACTAATAATTTAAATCTCACACACTTTTTTCGTAATTAGATAATTGCGTAGTTTTCCTTATAAGCTCCTTATCTATATTAATAAGAATCTACCAGAATAGTCTTAAATTGTGCTTATTATTCGCAATTTATTTAGAATAAACGAAAGTACTTGGCGAATTTTAACGTTTTTCAATTTATTTTTAATTTTCCGCCCATTTACACCGCTTTGGTGCATCGGTGTCACGGAAAGTGACATTTCAAGTCCTAATTCCTAAATTTAGGTTGTCTTCAGATTTTCAATTATTACTCTAGTACTTTCTACTTTTTTTTCTAGTACTTTACTACTTTGGCTACGTCAATTTTTATATTTAACAAAATTATCTTATAGAAAATTACCAAAAACCTACTTCAAACGCCTCAAAAGTGTACTTTCGACAAATATTGTGTTCTGTTTATTTTGATTTATAAAACAAACTACTCGAATGATTATTCGAAATTTTTTTCTGAAATGTAATTTTTTTAAATAAAAAAAAAACATTTTTCAAAATCAGAGATACGCGCACACCTACATAAAGAATAGAAACATTCGCATTGAGAACCTCCTCCTTTTTTCAAATCGGTTGAAAAATCCCTTACCACAATATCAGTATGTTTAATCTGACCGCCTCCGTGGCCTAATGGGCCCTAGCTTTGTGAACTGGAGGTCGTGGGTTCGAATCTCGCGGGGGGACAATGACTTTGTGTTGTTGGTTTGATAAGGGCAATGTGGGCTGATCACCCGATTGCCCGAAAAGAAAGATGATCCATGAGTCGGATGGGTATGTAAAAGTCGGTCCTGCGCTTGATCTCCGTCGTGTCGTATATCCGTCCCATCGGGCTATGAGAGCAAAGGAACAGAGAGTGCACCTGTGTTTGTGCATACATTTGTGCACTATAATATCTCCTGCGCAGTTGGCTAATCTCAAATTAGATTGGCCGCCGTGGCCGTAATTCGGTCAGAAGGACTTTATTTATTATTTATTTATATCCCTTCAGATACGCGCGAACATACCTAAAAACAGAAACATCTGAATTAAGAACCTCCTCTTTTTCAAGTCAGTTAACAATGCGCCATGTTTGGTATTAAATTGTAGTACAAACCCACGCTGTTTCAACAACAAAGGAACATGAACCCTGGCCTTTCGTATACTGCGAATCTAATTCCTCCTACGCAACTAGCGCTACGCCCACACTCCTCTACGCCTACGCCGAGGTATAAAGTTGTATACTGATGGGGCTTTCTGCGTGCGTTCAGCATTTTTATTGTTAAATGTTTGTTACGATATACCGGAACGGTTCAGTTATGACAGAGAAATATTTTCAATCGACTGACAAAAAATTGTTTTCAGTTCGATTGTATATTTTTGTATGAGTTTACGGATTCCTCCTTAAATTATGCCAAACGATTTTCAATTTTTTTATTTGAAAGGTTATATTTACAAGGTATTCCAATATAACTTTCATGGAAATCGCTTTAACAGTTTCTTTTTTTAATCAAAATAGCATAAAACATTTGTTTGAAAGTTCGGTTCTAAGCGTAAAAAATAACTTTCGAAAAAAAATTGTACGTATGTCGTACGAATTATTAATTTAAACAGTATACTCATTCATTTACTCAAATGGTTTTACCTACATTGATATAAATATATAGGATAATGGTTTTCGCCAAATGGCACGGTAATAAAGTAAAAAAAATACCTAAGAACGAGCGTATAGGGCCACCATGCGGCCACAGTGCGGATGCAAAATGTTGACCTAAAATACCTTTGCAAAAGCCGAAGATGCTATCAGTTTTAGCTGATGGCCTTAGCTAGTTTTGAAAATTCCCTATTTATGTGATAGGGCTTCATACATATTTTTAAAGGGGTTCTATCAAATTTTCAAAAAAATCGATTCAGTAGTTTGCGTTTTAAAATCAAAATAACGGAGATGATATGTTTCAAAAGTATACTTTTAAAGAAGTCTTCTTGAAGTCGATTTTTGTAATTTTCTGTCCATAACAAACTTCAACATTCACTTGAACAACACAATAAACGACGGCGACCGCTGACAGCCTCGCGCCTGGGCCTCGCAAAACTGATTTTGAACTTTTACGAGGCCCGCCTAGCCGAAAGATGACTCGAAACACGATAAAAGCAAAATCCAAATTAAAAAATAAACAAAACCTTTTTTTCGGTAATTGTATGATCCCAGACTTAAAATAGTCGGAATCAAAAGCCGTAACTATATTTGTATGTACTTAAAAAAGGGATATGGTGCCCGAAATTCGAAAAATATCAATATCATCTTTTCACCGCTTTTGCTGTACTTTTACAGCCGTGCTCGCCCGGAGAAGTGCCACCGCCCTTCATAAAGTCGGCATAAAATAAAGCTTCCATGACAGGGATGCCGGAAGACCACCTTTCTCTTTTCCCACTCCTTTTCCTTCCAAATCCTTAATCCCGATTTATCCTTTCCAATAGGTTTATTGGAAAGGATAAGTCGGGATTGAGGATTAATATATTGGATAATTCTGTCCAATTTTCCAGGTTGAAAACGACTTCGGATGTTGCGTGAGTGGCGATGGGATCGCTTACCATCAGATGCACTTTTCATTTTACATTTTATATGCTTATAAAACTTCTGTTTATTCATCGTTTATATAGCTTGCAGGATCACATAGTTATCTTTTCGGAAGTGGAAATTCCCTTTAATAGACTTTGTCATGCATCCACGGAATAACACAAAATTATTCCTATCAAAACAAGAAAAATTTAACTTCTTAGTTTAATTTGTTTTTTTTTAATTATATTTAACGTTTACTTTAAAATTGAGTAGATTTTTCACAAAAGAAGAATTTTTTTACAGGATAATTTAATTAAGATTTTCTTTCTTAAATTTATCCTTCAAAATAATTTGTTTGCGTGAATCTCTTCACAATCTTTCAAAATGATTTTACGTTCTTTTCCATTCTTCTGAGATACGCCACCCTAAAAAGCGTTGCAGAAGCTTGATTATTTGCAGAGAAAAGTAATTTTAAATTGCTTCAACTTAAAGAGAAAATTGGGAGATGAAAGGGGCAAATTAAAAGGCCTCGCAAGAATGATATCGCCGACGTCCACGTTTGATCTAGTGCCACCATTGCTTATGAGGGCTTACTTAATGGCTTCATATTTACACAATTTTCTGTCAAAATAATACTTACATCCAAAATGATAATAGGTATTCAATGCGGGGTTTACTATGGAAATGTGTCATAGATAACTGTCAAACTAAACATGACATAGAACCGCCATATCAATACCTTAATTCGTAAACCAGCTTACTCCACTTTTGTCAAAAACATGGAGTTCACAAAGACATGATTGGCAACAATTTAATATATAATGTTGTCATAATTCTATAAATAAATAGTTACTCGGCAACCTGTCTGATTTCTCTATGCGATGAATTTGATTAATTTTTGTGTTTAGTTTGAAAAATATTATAATTTTTTATGGTTCCCCTGACAAAATTACTGGAATGAAGTTAGCTGGTTTGCGAATTAAGTTATCGATATGTGATTTTTGAAACGGTGAATTAGTGGCTTATCCCTTGGATTTCTCCGATAATCTTTTTACAAAGACCTTATCTGGACGACCATCAACATTTTAACATAAAAAAATAAAAATCTCTCAAGCTGGTTTTGCGTTTTTGCGAGACTAATACGCTTGAAGAAGTTCAAAGGCATTGAGGCGGATTTTCACGACAAAATCATGGAAGTATATTCAAAATATATTTACTTTAAAGAAAAAAATATTTTTTAAAAAACCATTCATTATTGATCAAGACATCGGATAACGTTTAAGAACAAATTCAAACAGAACCCCCTTCTTTTTAAATCAGATATAAAAATTACGAATGGTAGATTATTCTCTTTTCTTTAGGAAGGTAGCGATTTTTATTATGTGGGGCAAAAAATCGTTTTTTAAAATAGTAACATTTTATTTGTGCAATGCAACAGAAAATAACATTTAAAATTTCTTGAATCCATATTTAAGAGAATTTGCTGCTTTTGTGGTGTAATTATTACAGACTAGCTATTATACATGGTTCCCCTCGCTGTAAATAAAATAAATAAAGTCCTCAAAAAAAAATCGCTAAACTAACTGACAACCTCCGGTAATGGTAATATATTTGAAGAATAATACTTTTAACTAAAAACACAAATATATCAGTATTATACCCCTTTTACTCTTAATTAGTGGTAATGTAACTTCTATGATAAAAAAATGCTTAAACTGTTAATTAATTTTCGAGTTGAAACAACATTTTTAAAGACTTAACGATTATGTAAATAATAAGTGTACTTCTGCGACATATTTATTGCGGTATTTTGATTTCAATAACAAACTACTCAATCTATTTTTCTGAAAGTTTTACGGGACCAACCCGAAGTATACGCTTTCAAATAAAAAAGGAATTTCCAAAATCTCTTCATAGACGACAGAGTTATGCCAGAACACATATAAAAGCATTCAAATTGAGAACTTTAACATTTTGTTGTCGGCTAAAAATAAAAAGTCACAATCCTGACAGAGCTGTGGAATATAATCCGCCGCTGGTTAATAACTACGTGGAATCCCTTAAATATTTGAGCCGCCTAGACGTAATAAAACTTGTCATAATCCCGAATACCCCCGGTGCCGTCTCCCCCGCCCAACCGCCCAGCGCCCCCCGGCGGGGCGGATGACGTCTTTGGGCGGACACGCCCTACGATCGATACGGCGACGGCCTTTGTCAATTATTCACAAAGAGACTCATATTATTATTATTTAGTATATTAGCGCCATGTTTTTATGAATATAACAAGCATTATTTTCACAGAAATGAGAAACCGACTTCAACTGGCTTCAGCTTTCGTAACATTTTAACAGTTATTTTAATTTTAACAAGTTTATTTTCACAGAAAACTACAAAAACCGACTTCAAACGCCTTAAAAATGCACTTTCGAAACATTTCTTCTCCGTTATGTTGATTTTATAAACAAACTACTAATACGATATTTATAAAAAAATTATGTAGAACCATTGTGGAAGTGCAGGGAATATTTCCACGATGGTCCTACAGATTAAAAAAAAAAACATTTTTTCAAATCAGCGGAGATATGTGCGAACATTCGTGAATGTTGTTATTTTTATTTTTCTTTTCCTGAAAATTTTATGGGACCTTTCCTGAAGAATATCCTATAAGATAAAAAAAGAATTTTTAAAATCGGTTCATAAATGGCGGAGTTATTCGAGAACGTACATAAAAAAATACAAACATTTGAATTGAGAACCTTCCTCCTTTTTTGTAGTCGGTTTGAAAATTAATAAGTAATATATATATTTACATCAATTAAATAAAGTTATCCACATCTGCACAGATTTTAATTACTGTTTTAAATAATAAGGTCTCCCTTTGCATACCTTGATTTCAATATCTATTTTTACGTATTTTTTTCTATATTTCTAGGAGTGTGCAATAAAGAATATTTTATTCTAGAAAGCACAAACTATTTTTCTGATAATTCTATTGGCGTAGTCCGTAAGAAATTTTTGAAATCGATTTATAAATGACGGAGTTTTGCCCGAAAATACCTTTAAAAAATTATAAAAATTATTAACCTCCTCATATTTTGAATTCGATTAAAAAATTCTTCATTCAACTCACTTGTAAATAGCATTTGCCTCAATATCTCTTTCTATAGTCCACTGCAACATTTGTGAGAGTATTTATAATAAAGCAAAACTGTGACATTTCATTGTCTATTCGTGCAGCTAAAACTTTCATTTATTTCTTGAAGAAGCTTATATTTCACAATCTCTTTCATTTGAGTCACACATAATAAAAATAATTTAGTTGTTATTTTATTTTGAATTATGAAAAATTTTGCAGTAATACGGAAATAAGTAAATAATTTTTTTTATATATAATAAAGTCATATTTCTTACTTGAGAGAATAATGAATATTCCTCAAAA
This sequence comes from Graphium colonna, assembly GCA_025505425.1. Classification (NCBI taxonomy): domain Eukaryota; kingdom Metazoa; phylum Arthropoda; class Insecta; order Lepidoptera; family Papilionidae; genus Graphium; species Graphium colonna. Next base: position 7,169 of record JAOCPS010044091.1, on the reverse strand, counting down.
AATATTTGTTTGAATCTTTTTCAGAATTTTATATGTCTATATTATCCAGACTTCAAGCATTCTTACAATAAAATTTATCACAAAAATTATTTTCACTAAAAAAATTGCGAATTCGATTTCAAACGCTTTAGAAGTGAACTGCCATGGCATATTTTTTACATTTATTTTAATTAAAAAAACAGAACCAATTTTCGTAGAAACTGACTATGTCCTTTTAAATGGAAAAATAATTCAAAACGGTCCATGAAAAACCAAGAAATCGGCGACACACAATAATGAGCTTCCAACGTGAACATTAATGATATTTATATCAATATTTAAATCCTGCCAATTTAAAAAAAAACATTAATAGTTACATCCATTTTAATATTATCTTACTAATATTACACATGTGAACGTTTGTATGTTTGGATATTTGGATGTTTGTTACTCTATCACGCAGAAAGAGATGGATGATAGATTTCGAAGAAATTTGAAAAAAAAACAATAAAATTTCGATGAGTAAATAACATAACTATAAAATGTATCTCTTGAATATATTAACATATGAAATAAGAATTAAAATATAAAATTTCATTGTATGTTCTCTTCATTTTGCATTTTAAATGCGTTTCTGACGTAGAGGACAATTTTTTTATAGACTCAACGGTAATGATTATATAAAATAAGAGAAAAAACGTCTTTTATTTTTCCACGACGTGAAAACACAAAGAGATTTTATCACGAAAGCTCTGAAATTCGAAACTGGTTTTAAAAAAATCTTGAAAGCTCTTTCACAGAGTTTCCCTTACATTCATATTGTTTTCTATCTAGACTTGTTTTTCAATACACAGTTTTATTTGCGTAAATTGAAAAGTTGTATGCTTTGTTATTTTTAACTGTCTGTATTAATTAGGTCAATGAATGATCATTTGGCGTGTACAGAAAGAGCTAGGGGTGACTACACTAAATATTGATTTTGTGAAAAAAATATTAAGAATAATTTCTTTCATTTCTAGTTGCATTATCATTTTCCCAGGCGGTTTTTCGCCGTATCTTAAGAGTTTTCTTCAGTCAGTAACCTCGAGATCATTGAAAATGTTGTATTTTCTTGTAGGTGCTTTCAGCTTTCATTTGATACCGATTTGTTCATATGAAATGGATTATATGAAAATTTAAAGAAATATATTGACCGGAAAAGCTGAACGTGTAGAGCAATTCCGTTTCTTTGATTCGTTTCCATTTTTAATTGAGATGTCATAAAAGTGGTTAAACTTCGTCATGGCATGCGAGTTAATCTGATTTTGATCAACCATTAAATACTAATATCAAAACAATAAGAAGAGAAATATAGTTTATTTTATCAGATGATTTCCTTTTCGTGTTATAAGACTGCTTCTTGTCATGATTCTAGCTCAACGGAAAGGACCCTTATAAGTTTTGATTCTACTTGTAATAGGATTCATAATTTGTAATTTTCAGAATCTATCCTTTATTCTTGTCATTACGCCAGTAGAACTAAACAGACCGACGCACAACAGTGCAATGATGTTGTAGAAAACAGTTATATAAAATATTTTGAGGTCGCATATTTTATTATACGAGGTAAAAAAAATATTTTACCTCGTTAAATAAATAAAACGAAAGCGCGTAACAGTTAAGTGACAATAAAAAAGACATAAATCCATCACATTTTAAAGTGCAAAAAATATTTACTTATTCGTGCAACAATTTTGTTAACGTAAATAGCATTAAATACTGGTTTTGTGGCAATTAGCAAGTAACTTCCCATTACATGGTCATCAGTAATGTACCTAATACCGTAGTTTATGAAATTTAGTACCGCGGGAATAATGAATACGAGTCAAGTGACCTAGGTGCATATTATGCCAAGGTACAACAGGTTTCCCTCTTTAGTATTAATTTCAAGTTTATACTTTTATGCGTTTCTAAGAAAAAGGGACGAACTGATGGACAACAAAATGATCTGATAAAAATTCCTTTTTCCTTTACATAGCATTCTTTGTGAAAGATCTGGTGGTATCGTCGCTTTGCATTATTTGTTGACTCCGTGACATTGTAATATATAATAATAATAATAATAATAATATAAACTTGTTAGTGTTATCCTAGACGATCTAGACGTGCTTTTTTTCAATGGGGCGTCATTTTTTAATGCCCTGGGGCGGCACTAAGGCTGAATTGCGCCCTGCTTACACTTATCCTGTTTTTTCATACCCTTGCAATCACTGGCCGTCACCCAAATAGTGACGTAGATAACCGGTATCGGCTAAAAGCTGGTCGAAAGCCCCGCAGTTATCTAGAGTGGCTTGTGTAGAGTACATAAAGCTTCAGATAATAAAAACTGTTTATTCCAAACATAGCCAACGAGATGTTAGAGGTAAAAGTACAATTTTAAAGATAAATTATAAGGTACAATTATACTTGTGAAATATGTCGTTACAGTATACCTTCACAAGGAATATAGTGTAATATCAAATGTCAAAAAATTTTATGCCATAATAAAATTTTTTGACATTTGACATTAAATTGGGTACAATGTCTAAAAGAAATATAATTCTTTCAGACATTGTACCCAAGACTAAAGGATTAAAAAATAATTCATACTGGATGGGGAAAACAGTCTTCAATAATATACCAACAAGCATAGTTCGACTACCATTTTTAAATTAAAAAAAAACATCTACGCAAATGGGTTTAGAACACAGTTTCTATATTGTAAAAGAGTTTTTAGATTATAAGGAAAAATAATGTTATTTTTCCATTGTAATTTTTAATAACTGTTATTATTAATTGACATTTGTACTATATGATATTAATAACATTAAGGCGAGGTTCTCCAAGGGCACAATGCTAATGCTGCCAATCCGTGTGCGAAAGAAAGAACCGTCCTCAAACGCACCGCAATGACAAGGACAGTGATTACGACGCCGCGGTGCGGTCGGAACGGAGCAGGAGCGAATGGTGCCGTAAAATCGTTGATTTTGAAAAAAAAACAATCGTGCTATGTAATATTGACTATATGATTACCGACATCGCTCACACCATCACAGACGCTTATTCTAGTTTCATTTTCTATTCGATAAATTACGTACAATTTAAATAATATTGGTTATAATATGACAAATAGAGGTATGTTTGGCACTTTTTTCTATCGGATAAAATTTATCCAATTGTGTAACGGACTTCCGACGGAACTAAGAAAATATCCCAATCATAAGTGGTTATTTTTTTACATTTTTATTTTATTAAAAGTTGCCTAAGATTTTTCTTATAACACCAGCTTTCTAGTAAAAAAATCAAATACAAAAATCGTAAAAATCCAGCCGTTTTGGAGATAAGCCGTTCCAAATAGACAGACAAGCAGAAAATTCATATTAATTATGGCTGTTGTTTTAAACAAGTTTTATTGGCGTATATCAAGACGCATCAAAGGTACACAAACTTAATGGGTTTGCGTCATTTAATTAGAGAGTTCTTTTGGCCACCTTCAGGCTCCATCGTCAGATCAGCTCTAAGTCATCCTAATATTGCATTGTCACGCGATATACGTACGCAAGCAAAATTTCAGCTTAATCGGAATCCCGGAAGTAGGTCAAATTTAACTTGCCAGATTCTATTACAGATGTAAAGACATTGGACAGGTGAAGATAAAAAAAAGCTTGTGAAAATATATTATATTTCAATATATGGGCCAGTAGTAATTCTAAATGTAAAAAAAACTGTGTTATTGTGGGACACCAGGTAAGGACGAAATTCATTATTATAAAAATATTAAATAGATAAATAAGTGAAAAGTAAAAAACTTAAATAAAAAATTATAAAAATTAAAAAAATATATGTAAATATATAAATAAATAAACAGAAATTCTCCGTAGACCATTAGACACTATATAGCCGTCATATAGCTTCTAGCCCCTCCAAACACAGGTCGAGCCCAAAGGGGCTACCCTAGCCGGGACGTGGATAACCTTACGTAGTAAACACGACCCGGCCAGACTAAGGAGGAGCACCGCAGGGTTTAGTGGGTATTTTGGCATTTGGCTGAGATCCCCACACGAAGCCCCCCCTGGGCCCGCAGCACGGACGGCGAAGTGTATAAAGGCACAGCGCGCGTAATAAAAAAAATTGCCGTCATATATAGACTATAGATACAGACGATATATATAGACGATAAATTTTGCGTTACGGACGTTTTTTATCGCCTAGGGTACCCTCCGCAACGCCCCATAAGGAACTTTGTTCCAAAATCAAATATTATTTTGATTAAAAGCTTATAATGATATTTTCGTCAACATATATTTTTTCGCTATAATGTCTATTATGTTATAACTGGTAACAGGTCACGAATTTTATTTTCGCGAAAAAATCTACTTTAAACTTAGGAGTGAACATTCTAGGAGTGAAGACACTTTTTTTCCAGTCATTTTGATTTTAAAAGAAACTTTAAAACCCATTTTCATGAAAATTTGAGACCACGTCATAACCGTATCCTGTCAAATAAATCATATCTCGCAGAGGAATCGGAACACATTTTTTGAAGGCGATTAAAATTCGTAGTCTCTGGCTAGTTTTACTCTGCAATCAATTTTCTTTTTATCAGTAGCGTTCATCTACAGGCAGTTCGGTTCGAGAGGGCGTAGCACATCACTAGTCACAAACGTAAGCTATTTTTTTATATAATTTAAATTATTTATTGTATTGATTCGTATCTACTACATTTGTAACTAGCTATCTGTGTCATTTTATTTAAAAAAAATTCATCCATCCCAATGTTTGTGTTGTTCAAGTAATTTATTAATAAAAAATATTATAGCACTAATCTCATAGCAACATAGTTATTGCTAATATAAATTAATACTAAACAGATTAACAAGATGGCGCTTAAAAATATCTAGATACAAATAAGAAAAACAAAAATATGATTGAAAAAAAATTATAACACAGTGTTGAGATAAACAAAATAATTATTATAACAATTTAAATATAATATTATAAATATAGGAATATATACTAAAATAACCTGATAAATACGAAAAAGTAACAAGATATATAATGGAAATATTATGCGGGGTAAAGATTAGGTGGTGTGTTTTTTTTGTGATAATTTAATAAAAAAAAACTACATAACCAATTTAAAAATTTCTTTTATTTTTTTAAAAAAAAAACTATACTTTCTTCGAGTATATATAGGTCAATTTTTATGACGAAAATGGAACTTCAATGGTATTAATTTGAGTCTCAGTTCATTCAATTTGCCATCGGTCAAAATTTGACCGAATATTTTTCTGATATTATTGTATAATTATTATAAATATATGTAAAATGTTTACATGCTTTATTTTAACAAGTTTATTTTCACTAAAAATTACAAGAAAGACTTTAAACGCCTTAAAAGTGAGATTTTGAAATATCAAAATAACGGGGATATGTTCTCCGTTATTTTGATTTTAAAAACAAACTACTGATCAAATTTTATCAGGTTGTAGAGCATAACATCCTTTCACAGCTTTTACTGCCCTTTTACGGCCACTCTCGTCCGGGGAAGTGCCACCGCCCTTTATAAAGTCGTCATAAAATAAAGTATGGATAACTTTTGGGGATGCTGGATGGCCATGTCTACCCTTTACTTTTCCCATTCCCATCCCCTCCAAATGCTTTATCCCGATCCATTTTTTTGTTAAATTTGTTTTATTAAAATTTGTAAAATTGTTATTTTAATTTAAAAAACAATCTTCTAAACCGATTTTCCTGAAAGTTTTACGTCACCATTTCGAAAGAATAGCCTATCAGATAAAAATAATTTTTAACATCGAATCAGAAATCCGTCATACGCGTGAATGTACATCAAAAACATAAAAACATTCGAATTGAGAACCCTACTCATTTTCGAAGTCGGTTAAAACCCACCAAGGTTAACCACCTTGTACATTGCCACATTATAATAAAATAATATATTACTACAATGATTTGGTAAAAAAGATCAAAATATTCATTTCCATGTATAAATTATTTCTTTATGAATTAATGCAAAGAAACCATAATCTAATGAACATGTTACAGATATCTAATTAACTTCTGATCATGTTCAACTGTATTTGTTCATCCAACACCGAAATAATTTTAAATTAATATTTCTATACTTTAATATCTCGTCAAAATTAATTGTAATTAACAGTTTTTCCACTTTAAAAAAATATTTTAAATCCAAACTCCACCAAATGCTATTAAAATTAATATTAATTAAGAAAACGTTGTATCGGTAGCAATTATTTGGTATGTTCGAAGCGGATATTATATTTAATGTTTATATCTATAAATAAAATTTGAGTGTTTGTTTATAATGTCAAAACTAGACCTTTTTACTTCATGTATACAAAAATAAACAAATAACCAATTTTAAAAATTGTTGTCTGTCTAATTTTCGAAAGAGCTGGGCCGATTTTGACTAGATTTAGACAGGCAGACATCTAATAAAAGGAGGAGTTACTTAGGCCAATTTAATTTTTTTATGGTATCTTCTAAAAAAAATAAATCTTGAAGTAGAGACATTGACGTATGTAAAGAGGGAACTCAGTAAAAGAGATTGACGGATGATTTTTGGTACGACAGGAGTAGGGTTGCCAGCTTTTTTTGGAAAAATCAAGTACAATGGTTATATATAAGACTAAAAAAAAGTATGTCGCGAAAAAATAAAGCATGATTTATTTTAATTTATCAATTGCTTCAAATACATATCCCATTACATTTAACAAATAATTTTCTGAAAATGGAGTTTTCTGTTCAATAAGCTACATTATTGTATTATGTGAGAAATGATTCTAAGAAAAAAAAAAGTATTTCGCGTACTTTATTATTTTCGTAAACCGCCTCCGTGGCCTAGTGGTATGGGCCCTTGCTTTGTAAACCGAAGGTCATGGGTTCGAATCCCGTGGGGGGACAATGACTTTGTGTTGTTGTTTCTTGGTTGGATTAGGGCAATGCGGGTAGATCACCCGATTGCCTGAAAAGAAAGATGATCCATGCGTCGGATGGGCATGTAAAAAGTCGGTCCTGCGCTGGGCTATGAGGGTAAAGGAACAGAGAGTGCACCTGTGTTTGCGCGTATACTTGTGCACTATAATATCTCCTGCGCAGTTGGTTAATCTCAGATGAGATTGGCTGCCGTG
>JAOCPS010043983.1:0-16837 GCA_025505425.1 Graphium colonna | reverse complement strand
TGTAAACATAAAACTTTTTCATGTTTCATTGCATGTGATTACAGCCAATGAATATAATCCACAAATTGTTGAAAATACTGCCTCCGGATAAAAGAGCAATATTTGTCAGAGATGGTGTAGGAGTTTGGTTTTCAAAAATAGTGCCTACAGTTATGGCATTTGCAACCAGCGTTAATGGAAAAAACACAATGCCAATAGAAACTCTTGAAATGTTGACAGAGGATTTAGTTCCAATTGATTATGCCAACAATCCAAATTGGAGAGTTGTTCTAGAATGCATTTACACACAACAAAAGTAAGTAGAAAAATAGAACATTGAGTATTATAACTTAGATTCTAGAAATTTATTGATTTTGCAGCTATAACTGATTAAATTTTGTAATTTAATTCATCAAAAGTGATAAACATAACTGTTAACATTTCTTTATTACAACATATTGAAAATATATTTATTAGACTTATGCCCACCACAAATTTTAATCTAATAAAAAAGTTTTATCTCTTTAAAAATACCTTTATCAATTCAAATTTTGCGGCTTTGTGGTCAGAATGGAAATTGATTATTATTTTTCACTTTTGCTTTAACTCTGTGAATTTTTTGTTTCACTGTTTTCACTGCACCATTTGAGATAAGTTACATGAAACTAGTTCCTATACTTTTTGTTCATATATTTACTTAGTAACAATTTTCAAACAATACAAATTATTATAGGTACCCAGCGGTTATAAAAAATCTTTTGGATGCAGGAAGTGATATATGGTACAGAATATGGATTGTTTTCATAAAGTTACTTAAAAATCAAATAACAAAAAGCAACAATTCTGGAAAAGTTGGAAGTCCCATAAATTCCATGTTACCTGCAGTAGAAACTGCTTTCAAAATGAATGTGAAAAACCGATGTCGAGCATTCCTGTGCTGGAATGTTTTGATTGATAATTTTGCTTCAGAGACAAATGAGGTTTACATAAATAAAAGACTTAAACTTCTTATGATTCCACTCACATCAAATAATGCGAAAGTTGAGGAAACTGTAATAGCTAAACTTAACACATGGTGGCATTTAATCAGACAGTTTGAGACAAAAATTGATAGTTGCTTTGAAACTATATTACTTCCTTTCTTACACTTTTGTTTTGGAAAACCGGCTGTTCCAGAGAAACCCGTCTTCGCTCCTGGACTGCTTACTATCAATACTAAAAGACAAGTTTTGCAAGCATTTGCCAATATTGCAGGTCATGTAAACTGCGATTGTACTGTAAATATGAGCAAACTAAATAGAAAAATACTCAATAGTAATAATTTGCTAGTTGATCACTGGGACAATTGGACAAACTCGTTAACTATGACTATAAGAATTTGTGTGAATGACAATAGTGATTCTGTGATGCAACATTTCAAGTGCATTTGGAAATCCTTCATTGCAAGTATTGCAGAGGTATCAAAAAGCACTGATAGGCATAATTTATTTATTGAGCTTTTGACAATACTAGAGGTTTTGCTACAGGTGGGTTAATTAAATATATTAATATATAAAATATATAGTTGTAATGTTTACATTATGTATTTCTTCTGATTTCAGAGTCCCCGTTGTGACAAACTTGCAGATATAATATTCAACATAGTGACTTATTCACTGCTAGACCATAATGACAAGGTCCAACCATTGCTAAAGGCAGAAAATGAGGAAAGTAATCCAATTCATAAGATTGTGTCTATAATATTGAATCCATCTCTTGATTATGTTTTTACAAGGTATATTCTTTGTAATATATAATATTTTTTAAGCATCAATTTTTCGTCTTTAAAAAATAAAATATTATTGTAAAATATACTTTAAAATGAGGATTTTTTCTTTTATTGTTAGTGTTTTTTTTAAACCGTTCTGTTTTATATTGTTTCAGATATGATGCTAAAGAAATTGTTGCCAAAATTAAGCCACTAACCAAATTAATTGCTGAAGAATATTTGAAGGAAGTGGTAGAAGGTTACTTAAAATCTCCACTAGTTAAAAATAATAGCCTGATGCTATGGACAGCTCTAGCTGAAACCATAAGTGAATTAAAATGTGATGTTAGCATAGAGATATTACAAAATATGCTAATGTTACCATTGAAATCAATGAGTTTATTCACTTCTGTGAGTATTTTTACATCATGTTATACATATTAATAACTGTTACATAGTAATGGACTGCGATGAACATGATGTTGCTATTATTACATTTTTTATTGAAAATTGTGTTGAATTTTGAGTGGAGATATGTTATCTCACTCGATAATTAAACCCAAAAAATTTGGGAACATTAACTGTAGTTAAATCAGTTTTATTTGTATTCTTTTTTGAATATTTTATTATTAATAAAACTAGTGACAGATACCCACTCTAAATCCATAATCCAAACCTAAAATATCAATAATTAATTTATGCTTTTCTGTTATGGTCACAAAGTGACCCCATATTTCAGTTTTGCTCCTTTCTCCACTTTCTGACTTTCAAGCATAAAATAATATTTTATGCTTGAAAGTTAGAATTTATTGTTTTTAGGTATTGTTCCCACCTGCATCAAATTATCTTTACTCCAAGGGTTGACTGGTAGAGAATGCTTAATACCATTAACTTTGCCTTTTGAATAGGGCCAGATATAGGGCACGACAATCAAATTTAAATAAATAAATAAATATTTGACTTGGTGACTTATTCTATGGATTTTTCTGATCTTCTATATAGCTACTCTGAACAATCACTAACATTTTAACAAAACAAAAAATATATACAAATCTTCTGCTTTTTCAGAGTTTTGGCAAGAGTGTCAGTTACCCATTTTTATGTGTAAGATAACATAAAGTATATTTTGTCTGTAGGTGGAAATATCAGTTTCTGCATGGATTCTGTTGTACAATTTTGGCAGAAATAAATTAAATGCAACTCCCATTGATGAGGAAATTTATGAGGTTATGTCAAAACACACTAGCACAAGCATTACCAGCAAAAAATTCGTGTTTAGAGCTACACTGGCTATTATAAATAATAAAATTGATAGTGAAAAAGGTTGGTACATGGTGAAATTGTTTTCAGTTTGTACATATAATAATTTTTTTTTATACGCACAAAATTATTATATTTTATTGACAAAATAGAAAAAGGAATACATAAAGTAAAACATTGCTTTGGCAGTTACTTCAACTAACATTTAAAAATATGTTTTTTTAAATGTTAGTAAAAGTAACCACCAAAGCATATGGGAATTTTAATATTTTTTAAATACCTATTGAAAATGGACAAAAATATTTGAGACATTTTTTATGAATGGCTCTTAAGCTGATATGTATGCTATTTTTTCAGAAAATCTTATTTGCAATGTTGCTGAAACTTTGCAAAATGTTACTAATGGAATGGATTTTACATCAATAGAAGATGAATATCTATATTACTCAAACACTATAAAGTTACTTCTAAAGAAAGTTGATTCAGAAGCAAATGAAAAATTGGCCAAAATAAATATGTTTATTGTTAACAACCTATTGAAAATGATGTCTAGTTATTATAAAGAGCAGAATGAAGATGTAAGTGTATACATATTTTATTTGAAAAGCTGTACATTAAAATAAACTAATATAAAATATTTTGTTTAAATAAAGTTAAACTACAATTTGTGTATTTTTAGGATTAAAGCACAAGAAAAAAATAATCTTAGGTCAATGGACTAGTGATGTAAATTTGTTATTTTAACAGCCATCCACATATAAACCAGTATTAGAGCTAGCTTACGAACTTCCACAGATTTGTTATGCTCAAAAATGTTATTTATATCACTTGACCCTGACTAAGTATTAACATAACCGGTTAAATACATTTTTTCTTTAAAAAAACCAGTATCAATTCATATAAGGACATTAAATTGCTTTATATAACAAAAACACATTTTATTGCTTTCAGAATAATCAGGTATCTAATGCTATTGTGCAAGTTCTTGAGGATGTGGATTTATTATGTAAGAAAGAAATTTATAGTAATCTGAAACCAATATTATTGGAGGACATTAAGAAATATATACCCTTCTTCAAACATAGTGGTGTACTATCTATCCTTAACAGTATGCTCAATCAGAAGATTAATAAGAATGAAATAAGTCCCAGTAGGTCACCTGCTGATAAAAAGCAAGCTTTGGATAAAGAAAAAATGCATACTCCTAATACAGATGATCAAAATAAATTCACTGCACCAAGTGTTAAATCTGTTTCGAAAAGAGGCAAGAAAAAGGAATCCAGTAATGTAGATACAGTCGTAGATAATGGGGAAGAATATCTGGTTGTTAAATCAAACTGGAAATTTAATCTTAAGAAGTTAACAGATAATCAAAAAGAAAAATTGCAGCGAACTCGGGAAGATATTCCCGCTCTTTATCAAGATTTATCCCAATCTCAAGATGAGTTTAAAAGAGCTTTCAGACTAAATTCTGTTGATTCTGTAAGTGGCAGTATATCAACCGTAAACGAAAAAGAAGATGCGTCTGAGGTATTAAAAAATATGGCGTGTTCTAGCGTCTTTCCTAAAATTATAGAGAACATCCTGACAGAAACTAGTAAAAAAGATAGTACAGAGACAAGCCATGCAACTGTTGGTAACAATAATACAAACACAGATAGTGAACAAAAGCAAATGGATGACAAACTCGTGAAGTCGCCTCGCGTTGCCTTAAAAGATCGAGTTTTTAGAAATGTGAGAAATTTAATTGAGAAGTCTGGTTTGCAAAAAGATGATAAGGAAGTAAATTCGTCAATTAATGAAGATTTACTAAAAACACCCCCAATTAAACAAAATGTAGAAGCTAATTTGGTAAATTCCGCACCTCCCGAAATAAATTCCGATAGACCGTCCCGGATAAAGAGGAAACCTAAAAAATTTGATGAGCTCAACATGTTGTCTGGTAAGAGACGGCGGAATTCAGCTAATCAAAATACGTCTCCAACAGCCACTGGAAATTCTAGTGAAGTACAAAACCCTGAGTCCAAAAAAGCTAAGGTAGATTTAGCTCAAAAAAATGTTGATGCTGATGAAATTCAAAAGCCTGAGCTGGAACAAACTAAGATCAATTTGGCTTCAGAAAACATTGCGTGTACTGATTCTGAAATTGCCAAAACAGTTGAAAACTCTTGTCAGCAGGACATAGAACCTACAGTTGATAGCACAAATGTTTGTAAAACAGTTGGAGAGCTAGAGAAGAATACACAAGATATAAATCCAAGTAATGACAATAGCATGAAAGAGAATAATACTGAAGAATCACATAAACCAAATGACGCTGACATATCATGTGCTTCTGAAAACTTAAGTGAGACAGATTCATGCAATTTAAGTGATGAAAAAAGCATTAACACATCTAATAAATCAAACAAGGAAGGAAACACTAAAACTTCATTAACAAGAAAAAGGAAGTCTCGAATAGAAAAAGAGTTAGCCATTGATATGGTTGAAGGGCATCCTTTCTTACAAATGCAATCAGAAAAGCGTATGACGAGAAAGCATATTAATTCCACTCCACCGACTGTTGCTAAAAGACAGAGTTTAATGGAAAAGTTAAATAAATCAAAACTCAGTTTGAATGAGTCTAAATCTGAGAAAAAGCAAAGGAATAAAGACAAGTCGAATACTTCGGGTGACGCAAAACAAAATGATTCATTTGATGATACTGCATCATCCCAGTCTCAAGATATTATAGAGAGTTCACAAGAGTCTACAGTATCAACAATATCGGTGAAATCAGCCAAGAAACCAAAGAGAATACCTATTGTCAGCGTGGAACCCTGTAAAGAGATTCCAAAAGTTTTAAAATTGCTCAAAGAGAAGCAGGATGTTTCCATGAACAGTGATGTGTCAAAATCTGATTCTTCAGCTGATCTCCATACCGATGATTCTCAATTACCACAGAATAAACCTGTTGTTGAGGATAAAGTTAATGATAAAATTGATAATAATTTAACAGAAAATATCGACACGCAGCCTGTCGAAAACGACAGTAGCAGCTCGGGTGATGTTATTATCCTTAGTGACGACGAACAACCGCCAATCGTTCTAAGCAGTGACCAAACTAACACAGAATTAAGTACACAGAATACAGCAAACGATGACACGCAATCACTAGATCCAGCTCTCTTTACGGAAGAAACAAACAAAATACAAGAGCAAATTGTTGAAAAACCCGCCGAAATTGCACAAGATAGATGTAATGATGCTAATGACACTCAAAATATGTCCACACAAAGCTTTGACGATGCTCAAATGACTGAGAATGTCGACACTGATTGTTCTCCGTTGAAGGACGATGCGCAACGGAAAAAAGATTTTATGAATAATACGCTAGAGATATCGCCAATTAAAACATTAAGTCCATTGCAGGAAGAAAAGAGAACTCCTACTCGAGAAACAAGCAGTGATTTTGTTGTCATAACACTGTCATCCCCCGTGCAAAGTAACGGCGAACCTTTTGAGAAATCAGATTCACCAGAAATCTTCTCAAACGACAAGATATCGCCAGACAAACGGGATCAATCCCCACCGAGGGAGGAGTTTATTATGAATAATTTGAGTCCAAGTTCTTCATTATCGTTAAAGAAAAATCGACCTCAAGTGCGGTCGGGCGGTAGAGCTGCGCAAATGCTAGGTTTGTGCGTGCCCGATAGAATGCAAACTTTAGTTAATACAGAGAAAGCCGCCGAGCCAGAGGAGCAAAAGAGATCAATGGCATTAAACACGTCAGCCAGGCGAAATTTGCGAATACTATACAATTCTACTGGCGAAAATAACGAAACTGATGAGGGTGAAGACAGTGAAAATTTCCTTAAATTAAAGAGAACCCTTCCCACAGCTGACAGCAGTCCCTCTGGTCCCATATTGAAACGGAAGCTTAATGATATCATAGACGAATCTACCGTTTCCCCAGCATCAAAGGTAAGGTTTTGTAATATTTACTTTGTTTTTAATTTAAAGTTCTTAAATCACTAATTTTTATTAATCTCATAACCAATCGATGTTTTATTTATTAGCTTTAATCATTTTTGTTTTACAGAGAAAAAGAGTCAGTTTTCACGACCCACCGGTATCCACAACTATCTGCGTAAAGAAGTATATAGAGCCTAGTGGTTTGCATTCCCCACAAAATTCCGCCTTCAAACGCCAAGAGAGACAGATGCGCGCGCAGACCGCTACAAAATCACCAAAGAGGCTGGATATGGCGTTTAAATTGGACACCGTATCGACCAAGACGGTGGAGTTGGAAAGTGTGTTGACCAAAACCGTGGAAAGTTTCACAGAAAACGACATCATTGCTTCAACAAGTAGTGAAGACACAGAAATGAGTTCCCTTGCGACTCCACTTGCCGAGGTGGTTACAACTATTGATTTGGAAGACACAGCTCCTATATGTCCAGCTCTTATTCATTGTAGGGAGCCGATAGATAAAATTGCGACGGAATTATCTTCCCCCGCCATGAAGTTGCTTCTTATAAGAGAGTTTGAAGGCAAAGTTGAGACAATTGGTGATTTCGCCAAAATGACTGAACTGGAAATAAACAGACTGTGTATCAAATCACCTAAGGTTGAAGTAGCTAAAAGAGTACTGAGCAATTATGCCAACAGAATGTTACAAGAAGTCATTACAGCTGAAGATGCTATGGATGCTGAAGAGATTAACACTCAGCAAATGGATGATTTGATGTGCGAGGAAATGGAAACAAATGCTACTGTACCAACAATGGTCTCCACTCAAACAGATTCTGTGCCAATTTCCAATAATGATACACAGACTATTGAATCTGGACGGGCAACCACTTTGAACTTAATCAAATCATCCATGTCAGAAGTGAGTATAGTTTATATTTTTTTTCTTTATTTTGCTATTGTTTGAGTATTACTTACATATTTCCATTAATTTTATAAATAAAAAAAATATTTTCAAGTTGAAGGGACACTGCCCAAAAGCGGTACCAAGAAGTGTCTCATGCTTCAAAATGAAAATTATGAATTTAATTTAAAGTATAAAAGTATGATTTTTTTCTTACATTCATGTCATTTACACAATCGTTCATAGAGATGCAGATGCAATATAAATTATTTTTCTATTTTATATTTCTTTATGAAAAGAATATTTGTAGAGGTTAATAAAATAAGTTTAGTCTCAAAAAAAAATTGTTTGAACTTGATGCAACTCGATAAGGTATGCCATATAAGAATACATTGTCCTTTAAGTCATAAATAGTCTGTAAATTATAATTCTATGACTGCTACTGCCCCACCTTATATGAAAAGCTGATTTGTTCAATTTGCTTTCAATGTAATGAGTAGCTAAGGAAATTGTTTATGTGTAACATAAATTCATACTGAGTTTTTTTTTCAGAGACCAGACTTTGTTGATCAGCTGTGTGCGCATCTTGATGAGTCTGCAAAGCAAGAAATTGCCAGTAATATGTCTCCCGAAGCTTTGACAAATGCTCTGCTAAAGAAAATGGACATTTCGAAATCATTTGACACAATAAGCGCTTTGTTAGAGCATTATCGTGTGTCGCGTTCTTCAGAAACTCCCACCAGTAGTATTACTCAACTATCAGTTATTCAGAATTATTTGTGTGACAGATTTGATACCAAGGATTTAATTATGTTCTGTAGCGAATTATTAAGAAAGGTATACGAGAAACCTAAATAGAGTTAATTTTTAAACCCATCAATGGCTTTACATTATTGTAGAGTTGTGTTAATTTATTGCAATTTTAAATCCGCTGTATTAAACCGTGTGAAGCTATATTATGTAGGTTAAGCTTAATATTTTTAGCTCGATATTGACTTAAATTTTAAGTTTACAATATTGATATGACAATGATTATCATACAACAATGTTAATGTTTAAGACTCAATAGTATACTAAGAGTTAGGATTTAAACTGTATGTAGTAAATAAAAGTAAAGAAAGTATAAAAACTAATTTTATTTCATACAAAACAACTTCAAAATATTTACATTATTCAGTCATCGTCGTTATTTTATTCTGTATTCATTCATATAATTAACAAAAATGTAACACCAGCAAATGCACATTGTATGAATGATTGTCGTAGTTGTAACGTTAAAAATTACAATATACTACTTTGATATTGTGTAGAAATATTAACTGAAGAATATTTAGGCACATGGCAGCAGAAATGTATCACAATATTTACACATTCAAAAGGACATAGGTAACGTTAAAGCTTTATATTAATGGGGACATTAAATACACACATATGTACAATATTTAATACTAAAACACACCCATCCCGGTAATAATAATAGTTATCACACTATTCCTTATGCTTAGCTTATTTCGAAATTAGCCTTTGACACTTTTCTAGAAAAGAAAGCGTGCTTATACGCTAGCGGTGTGGACTGATTGTTAGCGTAAGAACGTAGACTCTAGGAACTGTAACGTTCAAATAAATTATTTAGAAACTTGTTCTCTCTTTCTCTTTCTCCGTGTCATAATGTTTTTGTTATTTTTTTCTTACAACAATAAATTGATTTAAAACCCTCAATAATTCCACAATTGTGCACACATGACATGCATGCATGGTATGTGGGCTTTATGACAAACGCTAAAATTTCATTTAATACACAAATCTGATTTAATAATTGTCGCGGAACTTACTCATACATATTTTATAAAATGTCATCTTAAAAGTAAAATGTTTACGATAATAATATTATAATAAACTACATACATGCGACATTTGAACGCTATACTTCAAATCTCCGCAAAATTGAAAACTTTGGTCCAAATATTGAGCACTCAAAATGTAACTAACTTCGTATGAACGAGGTTCGGTCACTGTCAGGGGAATCGCATTTCCGCTACGTAGTCTAGATGTTCCAGGTTTTGGTGGGAGTTTGAACGTTTTGGGGCCCTCGGCCTGTGGAGGTTGTGATGGGAATGGGCCCGCATCACTCTATAAGGACCCTCGCGTCTTGGTCCAGCATCGCTTATCTTCCTAGTGGCGACCAAGTCGTTATCCCTTTGCACATGGCTTTTTCTGTAATTGTCTCCTCGCTTGTCGTCGTGCCGTTGTCTCTGCCATCTGTCTTCGTCGCCGTATAAATCCAACTCTCCTGAGGGCTGGAATTGGCTCGTGCTCTGATAACTGGATCTTTTCCACCCATCCTCGTATTTCTTCCTCGAATTACTGTCATTTCCTATTTGCCTGCGTTGCGATTGATTAGAACTGCTTTCGCTAGTATCCTCCCCCGATGTACCAATTCCCAAGTCTTTGTCGTCGTATATCTTGTACACGCCGTTCGGATTGATGTTTTTACCGTTAAAAATTTGATCGTTTAGTACCAATTGCGGGTGTGGTAAACAGTATGGATGCGGGAAGCGCTTTTCGACTGGCGACATTTTTACCTCTTTAGATCTCCTTGTGCAAGACCCAGGCCCGAATAGAGATAATAGTACCGGTAGCAAGAAAAGGCCGTGCATCGCGCCGAAGAATATTACCATGAATACCATTTTAAAGAATACTGAAAATATGTAGCTGTCGGCTAGCAATAACGCCACAACTCCCAGAATTGTACTGAAAGAACCTTGCACTATAGGAAGCCCTAATGAATATAGGCATTCGCTTACTCTCTCATCGGGTGTTTTTGCTTTCGATGCCATGTAAGCGTAGCATATATGCGCCGTGAAGTCAACGGAAAATCCTATGCACATTATCAAATTGATCATTGATATAGAATCAAGATTGATATCCCATAATGCCATGTATCCTACGACACCTATTTCTATCGAAATAATACTGAAAGCCACCCACAAAGAGCATAATATATTAGGAATAAATATGAAGGAAGTTATCATCATCATTAGTGCCCCGTAACACAAATTTTGAAGCGACATTGGTCTGACAAGCTCGAACTGGAAAAAGAAAATATAAGATTACATTATTTTGTGTGTAAAATGATTAAGTGAATTAGAAATATATATGTTTAAGGCCTTAGTTACCTGATCAAAGAAGACAAAGTACGGATGGAAAACAGAAGCATTTAGAGGCGACTCTGCCACAATATCTCTTAACACTTTGACCATCTCCTTTTCGTGGTTGGTGCCGCTGATGTTTATCGCCTGTATTAAGAATCTCGACGCAACGATTTGGTCGCCAGCTTCGTTAAATTTCACGTCCAGGGAGAACGGATTTGCAGCGAAAAGCCATAGCTGAAAGTAAAAGTAAAGTTAACCTCTCCGATGCACTTAACCTCAAAAATTACGTAAAAAGTATTGATTTCGTTATAGCGTGGTGCATTTAAACGTTAATATAAAAAAAAATTACATAAATAAGCTCATTGTGACCAAGAATCGTTGTTTAAATATAAGGTTACCGAAAAATACCAATAATAAGTTTAGGTGCATAAATGTCTAAAATATCTAAAAAAAATGTGGAGAATAGTCTAGCCAAGTAGTCTAATACACGCACAAAAGGGAAAATTTGGAAAATGAATAATTTATAAAAAAAATTAACAAGTATTAGTATATATTCGGTGTAATTGATAGACAAAAATTTATAACCTAAACATTCGTCAAAATTATTTGATGTTATAAATGTTGCTTTGTTTTAATATGAGTAAAGCAATTTTAGACACTGAAAAACAAATCTTAGACTAGGAAAACTAAAAACTGTTATATTTTCGTAGGAAAAGAGGTGAGAAAAGGATTTTATATTCCCTTTTGAACAAACATACCAATTCGCAGAAAAATCATGCTAAATTACAATGTTGGTACAAAAATTTTATAAAAAAATATTTGATATCCAACCCCTGTCGCTTTCTTAATGAAGAAAGAAGTCCCAAAAGTATAAATGATTTAGTGTTTGTTGAAGTAATAAAATATAGTTTAATTTTCCGATTGCCTTTATGTCAACATTTCCTTTGTTTTTATGTATGTAGGTCCTTACATATGAAGTCGATGTCTTTTCGAACTGGCCACTTTGCTCTCAAACAAACTAGACTAGAATTTCAAATGTATTTAAAAAAGAATCAAATCAAATGTATTTAGAAAAAGTTCCAAATTCAAATGTATTTAAAATTTAGACTTATGTTATTAGTGTTTCGAATTCAGTAATGCATTGTTTTTTTTTTCCTTTTTTCTCTTCGCAAAATAGAAAACAAAATATCTCGTCGCGTGAATTGAATAAGGCACATCAACAAACGGGCATTGCCGCGTTACATTACTTTGTCATAATGACGAGCCAATGTGTGAAAAATGGATACTGTACAACGCTCATCGCATCGCAGAAAAAGGCGTGTGTTGTCCACCCAACACAGTGCCATAAACATACACTATAGCTTCCTAATATTTGACTAGACTATTGAGGCACATGTGTATTGATAACAATTGCAAACTGATGAAAAAGCTGGCCGTTAAACAAGCGAAACTGTTTTCATTGCTATAACTAGATCCCATACTTCAAGATAGACAGTCACTGAATTAGAGGAACTGGTGTTGGAATCTCTCCAACCAGCCCCGGATTAATTATGAAACAGAGTAGAAAATTGCCTAGGGGACCCACATGCTTTAGGGGCCCCGTATATCGAGAAAATGTTTCAATGAGTTAAAATTTTATATAAGAAAGACATAAAAAGTTAATTTCTATGTGGACATGTATAAAAAAAGTATAGAAGGTAGAAAAACCGTGTTAAAAAAGTGTAAAGGGGCCCTGAGAAGTGATTTAGCTAGGGGTATAATACACGCTTTTTATATGTAAGGACCTCTCGCTTACCTCTTTGAGGTTTTTAATGAAGTCAATTTCGTTGTCAATGGTGACGTTCAGATAGTCATTGTTTCTCGACACGTAGTTAACGAATGTTCGCAGCCATGATTCGGTATACAATGAATTCGATATGTACGACGTATTTTCCAATTTTTGAGTGAGCAATTCGACTTCGTCTTGCACTTTTGGGTCGGAATAATTATATTGACCAGTGATAACCACCTGCAACACAAATAATACGTTATGACTACGAAGAGAATGTTATATTTAATTCATTTTTCACTACAGCAAACATTGCAGAAGATGTATAACTAGAATTTACCTTCTTAACTTTAGCCTAGTTTACGTGGTTATAAAAATTATTTACAATTTTCAAGTACGTATTAATGTAATATTAAGGACAAAATACTATAGTATTCTTTAAGTGACATGGTTAATTTCCTTGTAACCTGTAGGTAGAACAATGCTATTTTCAGTACACACTTCGTGATACGAAATCTCTTTACCTGTATTCTATAGGGGAATTCTCTATAATAGAGATCTTCACGATCGAAGAACTCCACCGAATAAGAATCCACCTTAGACAACTTTCTTCTCTCCAGACCTTCTTTGAGATTCGTCACACCGTAACCAGCCCCAGCCAGATATAATAAGAATACCACTATAACCAGAGCTTTGACGAAACCGTTGTTCAGTATGTTAGCCATTGTGGTGCGGAAGAAAGCCATGATGCAGTGTTCTTTGTTGTCCACAGGGTTATCTGGATCCGCATTATCGATTCCTCCGCTGCAGAATATTCTGTACAACCATGATTTGTCTTCTAAAAAGTAAATATTCTTTTAATACATCCCTAGACCTTGCTTTTGTATTCAGCAAATAAAAATACAAATATAATTTTCTTATTTTTAGACATCGACTAAGGTATACAAACGTAAAAATACACGGTTAAACTTTTATTAATAACTTAAATTATTTAATTAGGTTGATCCACAGTTGAAGGCAAACAAGTTCACTTTCATTTTATAAACTCGGGGGCAGTTGAAATCACGTTTTGCAGTGAAAGTAAATATTCCCAAGAATATGTTTAATGAAATGAATCACCTGCGCCATGATGATGGATTCGTCTCTTTATTTTTTATTTATAAATCAGAAATTATCTCTGTTCTATTTATATTTTGGTTTCGTTAATTAATAAAAAAAAATGTAAATTTATTTAGTTTTACGAATATACCATGCTGGTATATATACAGATATATATGTTATGATTTATTTTTATAGAAATTTCCTTCATAATATTGAGAGCCAAAACTGGCTTTGTATTTCTATCTATTTTCATTTATTAAACAGAAACATAATTTTGTTTAACTTCATTTTAAGTTGAATAAACAAAAATAAAATAATTTAAGGTTACCTTTACGAGCTCTTGATTCCGGCAATACCTTTAACCAAGTGATAGTGTGCCTATTTTGTTTTTCTCGGTAACCCGATACAGCAACACAACCAGCAAAGAATGTAAGATGCCATACGAAAGTGAAGCAGACAGCAAGACCTGTAAAATCAAAGAAGATTAGTAAAGAATAAAATACAAACATAAAACCAAATAAAATTTTGCTGTCTTACCAGAGTACATGCAGAATATCTGCACCGAAGGGAACGGCGAGAAAATACCGATGAAGAATGAAAGCATGTCCGTTACAGAAGTAATCGTTATAGAGACGGCCGCTTCGGAAAGCATTCTCGCCATCCTCTCGGGCACGGGGAGCTTAGGGG
This sequence comes from Graphium colonna, assembly GCA_025505425.1. NCBI lineage: Eukaryota > Metazoa > Arthropoda > Insecta > Lepidoptera > Papilionidae > Graphium > Graphium colonna. The sequence continues at coordinate 2,288 of JAOCPS010043983.1, read as the reverse complement.
AAGTGCGCCGCCACGCAGCCAACATAACAAATGTGTCGTCGATACCGATTCCTGTGGAATTATTATAGCTTTTTAGTGATTGTTATAATTATTTAGTTGCCTGTTTTCTGCGAACATAGGCAACAGTAAAATGACGTTCAAATCGGAGGAAAAATGGCTGTAATTTTTTATAGTTAAGTTTGGAAAAGTAAGATTTTCGCCTCCGACCGGGTTTGAGAGAAGCGTGGTATTTTGGCCATTGTTCCTTGTGTTCCAACGTTTTCTCAATCCTCCGGCAGGCAAAGCCACTTCGCACGCCCCGCGCGTCTGGCTTGGGCGTGTGGTGTTCGGCTGATCGACGGAGCCCCGCACCGCCGTGGGAGCTTAAAGGTTTGTTGCTCGATTGGATCTTAATGCCTCGGACATTTACTGCGAGGAGTTTTTCGCCTATCAAAAAGAGGCCGTGTTGGAAGATGCACCTGTGGTTCAGCCGCGTCTAGCCTGAATCTCAATTAAGGCCTCGAGTTGCAAGAGGAGTTTGTTCTATTAACACACACAGTCTTAAAGAATATTTTAATGATTTGCATGTATGGGAATAATACTGTTGATTATTAAACAGGCAAAACAAATGATTGTTTACTACATTTTGTAAGAAATATAATTTTAAAGGAACTGTTGAGTATCTCGCCCGCTTTTCTCACCAGAATCTGTTTCTGTCGAACACTCAATGACATTGTAAATAAAATATAGTTTAAAAAACTAAAAAAACACACTTTGATGAGAAATAGAAGTAAAAAGTAAAAATTTATAAGTCCTGGCGATCCTAGTCAGGATAATGGGATATGCTTATCAAATTATTGTAATGTCATCGGCCAATGAAAAGTCTGCAAAGTTTGAATAAAATCTGTCCGCGGAAAGTGGGTCGAAATAGTGTTCAAAGGAGTCGGTTACAAACAAGCAAACAGACATACAGGCGAAGCTAATAAAAGGGTGATAAAACTGTTTACAAAATTTTCATGAAAATTATACGGGACCACCTTGTAACTATTCTTCCAAATAAAACAATAATTTTCAAAATCGGTTCACAAGTTACGTAGATATTTGCTAACACAAACAAAAAGAACATACAATCGGACAGCAAGTCGGTTGACGCCAAAACAAGCTTAACGTCTATGAAAAACAAATTCTCCCGACATCTTGGGAAGCTGCGGAAGTCATACGTTGAAGTACTTAATGCCATATGTTATCATCATCGAGTGATAATAATTATTTCTGGTTAAATATAGCAACACTTATATGAGATTTACTATTTATTTATCTATCTTCTGATTGTATTTGTTTGTCATAGAGTACAGTAAGTTTATAATGTCACTTTTAACCGACTCCGTAGCCTAGTAGTATAGGCCCTTGCTTTCTGAACGTAGGTCGTGGGTTCGAATCCCGCGGGGTACAATAACTTTGTTGTTACTTGGTTGGACCAGGGCAATGCGGGCTGATCGCCAGATTGCCTGAAAAGAAAGGTGATTCGTCGGATGAGCAGGTAAAAAGTCTCTCCGGTCGTATCGGATATCCGTCCTATCAGGCTATGAGAGCAAAGAAATAGGGAGGACATGGGCGCGCACACTTGTGCACTATAATATCTCCTGCATGGCTGTACTCGGAGTAGGTTAGCCGCCGTGGACTTTTTATCACTTTCAAAACACCTTTATTAAAAAATACTGCTCTTATTGGAAGTCTTGCGGTGCAAAGCAAAAAAAACACATAAATAAGATCCGTAACGACTTGGAAATCTTACAGTTGCGTGTGACAATCGAACCCACGACCTACCCTCAGCTAACAGCAACCATGGTACCGGTCATCAGAAAAGAAACTTAAGTCTTCCGTTTCCTTAAGTCCATGGGCATCACTTATCATCAGGTAACTCAGCTAGTCTCGCCACATTTGGAAAGCACTTGCAATAAGCCATTTTAAATTTATTTTAATTCACGTTTCGTCCTTATTTTTGATTCTTAACAGTTTTTATCATATTTTGTTAATTATATAAATTGTGATGTTAATTGTTAAATATATACGTTGTATATTATTTTTTACGTATGATTAATAATAAAATAAAAATAAAAAAATTAAATGTTTTTTTGGAAAGGCTTATATAGCAACAGATAGCGTAGAAGTGATCAACAAACTGCAGAAAATATCATAGTGCACTTTCATAGCTCCATCGGACGAATTGATTTGGCATTTTTAAATAATACAACTTTACGGATTTTATCGCGGTTTATTTTTAAATTTTATCACCCGACGTTTCGAAC
>JAOCPS010043982.1:0-27613 GCA_025505425.1 Graphium colonna | reverse complement strand
ATATTTAGTCTCCACAAATTTGATCGAGACATTTCTGAGCACAGACCGCAACATAAATGGCTACGTGTAAGAAAACGGGAATCACATAGTTGAAGGCAATTTTTGTTGCATTTTAAGAGACCTTTTTCGTGACGATGCTGAAACGACGGAGCAAGAGCCCGGACGGACTGACATGACCAAACTTTAAGAGTTCCTAATAGACTAAGGAAACCTAAAAAGACGTATAGACCGTACTATTTTATAGAAAGATTTAACGAAAGACAAATATTCTACTTACCCGTAACCTCTGCGCGTCGTCCAGCGACGCGGATGCGTGGTAACTTAAAACCTGAAAATAATATAAATTTTAATTATAGTGGCATACTGAATTATTAGCTCATTAATATAAAAAAAATCATAAAAGAAATTCACGCACACAGAATATTATTTTTACAAAAAACCTACTTCAAACGTCTTAAAGGTCTAAAATTCTATATAGAGAATTATTTTTATGTTATTTTGAACCAAAAACAAACTACTGAACTTCTGAATATTACTGAAGAACGATGGAGTTATGTTTATGCGAACGTAACCAAATAAAAATATATTAGAAACATCCGAATTGAGAACCGCCTCCTATTTTGAAGTCAGTTATTTATACACAATCGTTTAACTGAGATATACGGGCATAATTTATATGTTATTTATTTGGCATTACGTTATATGTTATTTAAGTAGGCAAAACAAAGGAATATAGCGTATAATACGAACAAAGTTTAAACATGCTATTGAAATGGCTTCACAATTAATAGGTATCGCATTGTAGGTAACAATATTATCCATATTGTTTGGCGTTTCAGTACGAGGTTTTTATCTGCTTTACGATTTGCTTGATATTAAGTCTCTGTACACTAGATCTATAGATCAATGCTGCAAACGCTTTTCTTTTCCCTATTTTGTAATATTGGGAATGAACCTAGTTTCCCACAACACAGGTTATCCTAGTGTGGGAACTAGAGACCTATTTTTGTAACACGTGTACCGATGAATGAATAAAGTATAATAAAAGAAAAACGTTACAATTTTCAAAATGAGTTGAAGTATAACTTACGTCCAGCGTGACGCTCTGCTTGGCCATCGCCGTGATGGCCTTCTCGTACATGTGCGTGTTGTGGATGCCCATGCCGCAGAATATCGCGAACGCTTCCACAAAGTTCTCGTCGTTCTTCGTGAACAGGAGCCCGTCGAACTTGTTCACCAGCTGCGAATTGTACGATAAATATGGATCATAATACAATTCATTCTAAAGGTTGATCGGTGTGTCACCAATGATAATCAAGCAGAGCACTCGGTGCTCGATCGTCATCATATTTATGTAATAAAATTAGGGGCATAGTTTTCAATCAAATTTTCAAACAAATAGATGAAGCGTGGATATGATGAACGAATGGCAAGAACAAGCGGTCGCGCACGCAGTGTCTGCTAGGATGCGTATTTCGTAAATAATTACTCATATTTCGATTAAAATTACTCAATGGTCAATTAATGTTTGCTTTTAATATTACATTTATGCTTTATATATGGTCCCTACACATAACATCCTCGAACATTGAAGGTCATCCTGTATAAGCACCATCTATCTAACTTTAACTCATTTTTCCTGTGATTTTTTTGATACAGTAAAAATCCATACTAGGAATAATATATATTTACCCTCATAGCTACTAAACCAGTCAGCGTAATATTTTGTGTATACGTTGTCAGTTGTAGATAACGAAAAAGATACATTTTATCTAAAAAATAAGTGCTATTTTCGAAGTACGGAAAAAAATCAGTACGGTATCGCAAATCGGTCTACAAACATGAATAATTGCCAACACGATGCCGGATATAATAAAAGCGAAAAGGAAAAGGGGCGGGAGAAAAAGAGAAAAAAGTTTTGTGAAATAATATGCCATAATCATATTTCTAGTAATCTTTATGGGGAAGAAGGCAAACAAGCAAGTGACCCGTCTGCTCGCTTGCCTGATGGTAAGTGATCAGTGTAGGGGTAGGTTGACTAATTGCAAAAAACTCGACCTACTTAAAAATAAATTGTCTTTAAACAAGGTTTGAGCTGATGTTTGCTCGCACCGCCCTTAGGTGCAACACACGTCATTGCCTATGCATATCGTCTGCAAGAAGGTAAGATTATCGTAAAACAATACGCAAAGGTAATTATTTTCAGCCTAATATCATTTGTAATAACACCTAAACAGTTATTGTAATCAGTATTTTGAAATCTAGAAGTACCTATTATGTTTTTATTATCCCCTAAGGGTTATGTTATGGTGATTCGGCCTGGTAGACTACTTTATAACGGGTGTAGGTGACTTGAGGTAGGTTAGGAACGAAAAATTAGGAATATATTTTACACCTGATAAAGTGAATCTTAGGTAAAATTAAAGTAAAACCTGATATTTCAGAACCTGAATATTTATATGTTTTCGATAGAAAATGTAGGCCAGTTTTCTTTTGATATAAAAAAAAATAATTGAAACTTATTGTCAAATAAAATATAATGTAAAAGTATATGAATAATAATTATGAATTCTTCTAAATGTTTTATTTTTCTATTTCTCTGTAAAATTTGCACTTACTGCTTCTTTAGCTAACTTACCCCTAGTTACTCGCATAAGCTAACCACATGAGGCATGTGGTAAGTTAAATTTAAATATCTGTTTTTATAATATTGCGATTATACACTTGTAAAAATTTGGTTGATAACTTTGCCCTAATTTTATTACATAAATATAATATATGACAATAGAGTACCGAGTGTCCTCCTTTGATATCATTGGTTTCTCCAATCAACCTGTATATACAATAATTTAAAAATACAACGGCTCAAAGCGAAATTTGGTCAACCATCCCCGTTCTCCCCTACGCTCTCTTGTTTGTTGAAGGGTCCCTAAATCGTATCGGTCCGGAAACACCGCTGGCGATAATTGATTCCACAAGGGTGTAGCGCTTGGCAAAAAATTACGAAAATCGTACTGTGATGGACTGCCAACCATCGAAGTAGTAACGATGGTTTTTTGTATATTGTCGCGTTCGTTTGGTTCGTTAAAAACAGTCAAAAATCATTCAAATGTCCCAAAATTTAATACGTTGTAAAGTATGACAGTGTACCATTTTTAAATATACAAAAGTTAGTATTTAGTTCCATAAAATGTTCATTGTTATTTAACAATAAAATATTCCCATCTTATCGCACAACTTAAAGGAAGTATCAAATAATAAAAGAGATGTCTGTTAGCAATTCGGAAAGCTAATAAAAATCAAGTAGCGCTTAAAATTCGTTCATCAGGAAAAGGACCTCGAGGCTTTAATATAACTACGAATTTTCTTCAATAATACCTTAGGCGTAATTGGAATTTTTCGTACTATATTCTTTTAATAAATTCTAGTTTTTCATTTGAGAATGATCGTAATTAGTGTGTGTCAGTAGTAGTGAGCTTTACACTACTCCCGTAAAGTCAACCAATTAATGAAACTAAACTCAAAATAAATGCAATGCTCATGTGATTCCTCTGGTGCTACAGGAATCCATGGGCGGCGGTGATCATTTATCACCAGGTGAGCCGCAGGCTCGTATGCTTCTCTCTTAAGAAAAAAAATAAGTACCCAAAATAAAATTTTATTTAATTTTCTAGTTTTTTTTTTAAAAATATAATTGTTTTTCGTCGTAGAAAAACCATATAACATCGGTCAAAAAACTTAAAGGTTGACTAGCAAATATAAAACTTAACTATATTGGTTTGGTTATTAAAAAAAAAGTAAAAATTTCAATATTTATTCCATTTTTATGACAGAACATTAATAGAATGATAGAGTGGCAATCTACTCAAGAAAGTAAAGAAAAGTCAGAAGTCATACAACGCGACAACTAAAATTATCGTTTTACTAGAAACAAATGAAAATACTCGGAATATAAACTGCATTATGTATCTAGTGATATACAATGGAAATACAAACATTATTCATAGGATGATAGACTTATACATTCGAGACATACGAAGCACGTATTCAGTGTTTTGCGACTATCCAATACAGTTTCTGCCCAATGAAATCCCAAATTCTAAAATCCTATAGACACCGAAACGCATTCGTGCTAACTGTGTTGCCATTCTCAAATAAATAACCATCGGAAGGCTATTGCGGTGCAAAAAACTTGGCGCAATGCGCAATTTTCCACAGACAATGTACGAGACACTTAATATTCATTGCGAGTCTAGGGATACGATTTTTTAAGGCAGTCTACGGCTCGCCAAATGGTTAAAATATTCAAATAATTAGCTCAACACAAAACTGGGTGTTGCCAGCGATTTTACCTGCGTGTAAAATTAAATTACTTTCTCACTACAAAACCTTATAAAAATTGTAGAATTTTGTAATAAGTGTTGCTTCGGAGATCACAATTACAACTAAAAATAAATTATAGTTTATACAAAATATCAATAAATAAATCATTTGACGTGAGCCGTGATAGCTCAGTGTCCGGGCGCTCGTCTTGAATTCTGTTTACTGGGGGCGAACCTGAGTTCTATCCCGGTGCCGGCATCAATGAAACTGCTAATTTTCTAGTTGCAATTTTAAGTGCAGACATACCACGTGCTCTGACGGTGAAGGAAAACATTGTTAGGAAACCTGCTTATCTAAGAAATAATATTTCTAAGATATGTGAAGTCTGCAAAGACGCAATAGAGCCGCGTGGTGGACTATGCCCTATATCCTCGTCCTGCAGGAGGCCTTAGCCCACCAGTGGAATAATAAAAAAAAAATAAGCTGAAACTTTAACTTTTTAAATACCAAAATTAACTCTTTATTCACAAATTCGATTATATAATAGCGCCACTGACAACACACATTTTAAATACATTTTTAATACAAAATCCAAATAGTTGAAATAGAAACAAGAAAGTAGTATATTATTCGCATGACGAAACCTCACGGCAGAACTTTTACATAGACCGTCACATAGCAAAGCCTTAAGCGTCATCTTCCAGTTAAAAAAAAAAAAACTAAATTGTGACATATTCCGGATTTTTCTAAATTTTCTTATTTAGAAACTTAACTGGAACTTTTTGTTATCAACATTTTAAGAATAGCAAAATCAAAAGCAGTCGTCGAGCTTAGCAAATAATAGCGAATATAGCCTAACTCTATTATGATGAATTTCACTTTCACTTTAGGCTTTATAAATGCGGTTTGCACCAATTATTGTTTAAAACAAATTAAATTAAATACATTTTAATAAAGAACAGATATCAGGTGTCAAATTTTGACAGTAAACTAAACAGATGTAAATAATTTTATAGCGTGGTGCAAGGCGTTGACCAGACATAAACGTAATTTTAATTTTAAATTCAATCTAAATGTTAATTAGCGATATGGCACAGGCAGCCCAAAAAGTATTGAGTGAAGTTTATATTCAAATCAAACTAAAATATAAATAAAATTATACTCAAATAAAAATTTATATTTTATTAATGCCTTTTTAGTAGGCTTGCAACGAATAGTATATTCGGCAGTGTAATGAATACCGAATATTCGGCGAGCTCCCTGACTGAATAGCCGAATATTAGGCAAAAGTATTCAGCCGGATTTTATCGCCAAAAGGGAAGGTTATGGTGCAGAAAGACTGATTTTTCTCCCCTCCCCTTCTATTATTATTATTTTGAATATGAAAACAATTCCAATGCATAAAAAAATTCTTAACTTTTCTTATATAAAAGATGATTATATACATCTTTTATGTACCAATGACTACTTAAATGATTATAAAAGAAATGATAAGATTAATATCTACGCAATGAATCGATTTTTTTTCATTTTATCAATTATCTCCTTATAACAAAATATATTACTTAAGTATTCGGTATTCGGCCGAATAATATAAAGATGTTCGGTATTCCGCCGAATATAATAAAAGCAGCCGAATAGGCCGAATACCGAATAGAAACCGAATATTCGTTGCAAGCCTACTTATTAGCGAACACGCAAAATATATTATATACCAGTTTTATTACGCAAATATAAACAAAACCAATACATTGGATTACAATAATGCTCACATATATTGTATAATATATATGAAAAACATAATCGAATCGGGAACCACGCTTCCTTTCTGGAACGTTTAAAAATAGAAACTCAATTACTTTGCCGTCAAAGCCGTATTGACTTCGCGTTTTTATTCAAATTAAAATTATAATAAAATATGAATATGAGGCTAAACGAATTCTTCGTTTAAACTTGTATTTATAAAAATATTAACCAAATCAATAAGACAAACACATCGTTCGAACAAGGATAAATATTATAAAGCTCAAACTTAAAAGTGAAATAATAGGAAGTAAATAAGATATACAAAACTAAAACAAAATAGGAAAGAAGACGAAACATCGGCTTTTTTATAAAATAAAAAAAAAAGTTTAAAAAACTAAAAAAAACACGCGAAATCGAACTAAAAAGTAAAAAAATTATAAGTCCTGGAGATCCTAGTCAGGATAATGGGATATGCTTGAAGAGTCTGCAAAATTTGAATAAAATCTGTCCGCGGAAAGTGGGTCGAAATAGTGTTCAAAGGAGTTGGTTACAAACAAGTAAAGAAACATACAGGCGAAGCTAATAAAACCGGGTTAATAAAAAGTAAATTATTACATATATTATAATTATGAAAGTTTGTGTGTTTGGATGTTTGTTAAACTGTAGAATGTATCGGAATAAATATCTGATTACCCGGATTAATATATAGGGGTATATCATGGACAAATAAAAAAAAATACGCGGGGAGAACCGCAAGATTAGCTAGTAAATATACATATTTTCTTTTTTGTTATTGAAGTTTAGTAAATGGCTGTATCATGAGTACAGCACGCGATAAAAATTATGATAATTATCTTTTCAGTTTTATTTAAATATGAGTGAGTGGGGCCAAGTTCAGATAAGTTGCCCCAGGAATCAAGTAATTTTATTTAGTATTAGGTAAAATTTTATACAGTAGTATGTAATGAGAATTTTGAAAAATTGCTGCCCAGACAAACGTTGTTCTGCTAAAAAAATACTATTCAAAAATTGCGAATGGGAGGATTAAAAATACTTTGCGACCTGTTCTCGTGTCTACCAAATATATAAAAAAATACATTTAATTAGTTACACCGTTTCATAGGAGTACGATCACTAACACCGTGACATGAGGCTTTGATATATTAAGATTACATTGACTAAAGTAAGCGCATGTCCATATAACATTTTTAATATAAACACATGTTTAATATAACAAATTGAACAAAACAAAAATATATATCTCCTACTGTAAATGTGAGTTTTAGAAATACAAGCGTATGTTTTTAACAAACAAGTAAGAGTATCATGTACAAATCGACTGCCAGTCAATTCCGCAGAGACACTAGAGATAGGGAAACACTAAATATAAAAGCCGATAACTTCGGCTTTTTATTGGTTTTTTTTCGTATTGTGTAAAATATATAAAGTTTATCACGTTTCAATTAAATATTAAGTATATTTTATGTGGTGAAGGAAAACATGGTGAGGAAACCTGCATATCTAAGAAATAATATTTCTGGAATGTGTGAGGTCTGCCAATCATTATTGGGGCCGCGTGGTGGACTATGCCCTATACTCTCTGTTTAGAGGAGGCCTTTGACCAGCAGTGGGAAAATTTAAAAATAGACTGTTACTTTTATATCATATTATTTTATATTGAATTCTTCCAAAATATATAGAAAAGGATCGCATACTGAGCGAACGCAGAGGATGAGATTAAGCATAGTCAATGTAAAGTAAAAAAAATAAAAAGTGATTAAATACTTTTCTCCGTTAACGTTAACTTTTACGTTTATCCAGTTTTGAACATGCAAATACCGCCAAAAATAAATTAAATGGGATTATGACAATTCTGTCTTTAGTTGTGCTAGACTGTTAATTTTATCCCTAAATCATTATATTAACTATTAAAGAAAATACAAATTTTAATTTAAATAGATAATGACTTTTTGATATTTTTATACTTAAGTTTGATTATATTATGTTTTTGTAATTAGATTATTTAATTTATTATTATGTTATTATATAAATTTACTGCTACTTTGTTATTTGACTTAGTGTCATGTTTTTGTAAAGTGTTATTTTATTGTTTGTTGATTATTATATTAGAATTATTTATTAATTTGTATTTAAAGCAAAGCTATAAGTAACCACATTTTTATAACTAATGTTTATGGATCATGGTCTGAAATAAAGAATTTGTTTGTTTATTTATTATTTATTAAACAAAAACAATTTTGGACCGCCTTCAAAACTTTACCTGATTTATCAGCAAGTAATGGACCCATTTTTAGAACTATTTATTTATATGATATAGTTACGAGATAATCTCATATAATTTCCATGAAAACCGATTCAATATGTTTTTTTTAAATCAATATAATCACAAACTTTGTTTAACGAACGAACGTTATAATGTCAATTCCATAGATTTCTAATTAAATAAAACTGATAGTTGCAATAGTCGTGTTCTTCATAATGCAACTCGATATCTCTTTTACAGTGTTATTTAAATTATATTTTATTTACTCAGACTTAGATTTCACAGAGGATGCTAGCTCCTTGATAATTTATACTTTTGTATGTTTTTAATAAATCTACAGCCATTTTAAATGGCGTACTGTAACAAGTTGCATCAAGTTAAACTATTTTTTGGCGACTTCGCTTAGTAAAATTTAAGTTAAAAAAATAAGGCAATTAACCGCGCGTTTGGTATACTTCAGCTATTTTCATAGTATAATGTCCTATCGCATTCTACTTTGGGGAAACGCAGCTGATGTCGATACCATCTTTGTCCTCCAAAAGAGAGCTATTCGAGCTGAGAGCTGAGAGAAGAAACTTGTTTAACGAAACAAAAATATTTATTGTTGCTTCTCAATACATATTAGAGAATCTTATTAAAATATCTTGGGAATTCATTCTTATTTTTATGCACATATAAAAATAAGAATGAATTCCCAAGATATTGTAATTCACATAATGTACTAATAACAAGCATAGAGTTTTACTTCTGTCTCAAGACTAAGAAGGATACGTAAATATTTTATGGGGCAATGTATACGCTTTTACAATAGACACCCAGAGAACGTTTAAAATATGTGTGTTAATAAATAAAAAAAATGTTAAGGAACATTTGTGTGTTAAAGATTATTACAATATCAATGATTATCTAAATCATAACACACCCTGATAATGACCTGCTCGCTCCAGGTTTTTTCAAAAACATTAAAGGATTATATTTGTAATACATATTATAATTAAAAAAAAAATATGAATATACATATATAAAAAAAGACATGTCCCGCTGAATTTCTTGAACCGGTGATAGTAAATTTGACAATCAATAAGCAAGTGTATACACTTCAACATTGAATAAAGAAATATCATTTAATTTCTTTTCATTATATTAACTCCTACAGAAGTTCTTTTTGTAGAGAAACCCGGGTTTCGCGGATATTTCATATAATCGAAAAAATTATTCATAGAAAATAGTTTATATCTCTTTTCAAAATTGATATCTTTATACTTTAAATTAAATTCCCTGGCAAAAAATCAAATCCATTATACATAATGTGATACTAAATTATGTAAATAATTACTATAGAATTTGATCTTGATGCATGAGGCTCTTTTAAAAAGACTTCTCGGAGCCCGTCACTAACAGTACACTATAGACATTGGGACAAATGTTTAATTTTTGTACTATAAAGTTAAAACACCTACATAAATTTAGTGGTGATCTTAAGTAATGCTTATCCCGTTCAAGGGGTAGGTTAGCCGCAATGCGCTCCGACCGTTACATATGTACGCACCGCACATTGAATTTTTCATTAATACCAACCGCCCGCAAACTTTCTGCATTGTACGCTACGAAGTGGCTCGCTTAAAATTGCCAAGGGTGGATTTTGAAATTTTTAAAAATGTCGGATTATACCGAGCGGAATGTGTGTCGTGAACCGTAAAACACCGACTTTTACAAACGTTTATTTTACTGCAAAGTGAATTGCCGAATGAAACTGCAGTTTTACGTGGCGTGTTGATGGCCGGATTCAATATCTGCGATGCTTAAGTTCTATGGCAGACGACGGACTTTACTGCGGTCTTGTTTTAAGTATAAAGCTTTGACACTGTGAATAATGTGTCCTTTCACAGAAACAATAAATATAAATAACTTTAAAACTACATACAAACAAATCATTTTAGCAATCTCAAGACAGAACTAGACTCGGTTGTTATGGTGTTAATTATATCTAACTTATTACAAAACATGGACTAACGTAAGTACCATCATACGACTATATATAGTACTAATGATGATTCCAGGATAAGAGAGATAGTTAGTTTTGTTGTAAAAATATTTTTGCCCTTGGTTTAGAATGTTCTTAGTACGGTACTTTCGTTAATCAACGTTTTGTAATAAGGCGGTATGACTCTATATTGCTCACATCGCTATGTATAATAAATACAAGTAGTCTGTAATACATTAGATACGTAAGGTAGCGGGTTCCGATCCTACAGTGATTATTACTACATAGTTATTATAAAAGATATTACATTACATACCTACAATTCGACTCAATAAAGGCGTAAAGTCCCTAAAAAAATGTTTCTTTTTGGCAAATCACATACAAATGTTTATGACAAGGGATATAAAGTTTCGTGCTTACCTGTATGACGCCTATGATTCTGCCTTCCGAATTCTTGATCGCCATACAAAGAATGGTGTTGTGCTTAAAACCCGCATCTTCGTCCACCGAGGGATCGAACCTTGGGTCTAGGTATGCATCGGCAATGTTGACTGTCTGAAAAAAAATGTCATATTGTAAAAAACTTTCTGAACAGCACTAATTTCATGATAGTCACATTCATGACGTTTTTACATTTCAAAAGAATGAGGTCCTAAATTCGGTTGATTTTTTTATGTCTATTGTCGTTCCTCCATAATTCACAGACTGATTTGAAAATCCTCCATTTTATTTGAAAAAGTATAATTATAGATTTATTCCGTTAAAATCTATTCAGTTCAGATCATGAACGCTGTAAAGGGTTCGAAACGTCGGGTGATAAATTTTAAAAATAAACCACGAAAAAATCCGTAAAGTTGTTCAATTTAGACAAATATTTCATATTCGCGTTATTTTCAGTACGTTGTTTCTTATTTAAATTAAGTAAAATTAATTTAAAAAAAATCTCACTTCTTAACGTTTTTGTAATATTCTGTGAAACTGAAACGTGTTATTTGATTAATGATTTTTTTTTTAAATCAATGCCAATTTTTTCAAAAGAACACTGTCATACACAGCTTGTTAAAATATCTGATTGATAAAATTGCTCTTAGTCGCTGCGATAAGAACATGCTCTTGACTCAGCCCTTGCTTGAAGTACTTCGTAATGCTGTCTCAAGAGAGATGTCGACTTAAAATATCTATTAATTTAATCGAAAAACCTTTTTATTTACCTTTTTAAATAACGGTAAAATATATTTAGTAAAATCAGGCATGATTAAACAGGCTCATGGTACCTAATATTATTCTGTTACTTACACATACATATGTTAATATTCCTCGTAGCCTTATTCCCAAATAACTTGGGGTCGGCTTCTAATCCAACCAAATATTATCTGAATATCAGTTTTTATACAGAGCGACTGGCATCCGACCTCTGCAACCTAAAGGGATAAACCGTATTCGAAGGATGGATTAGTTGTCAGGATATTTGAAGGCACTGACATCCTTTCACGATTGTCAAAGGTTTTCTTGACAACCGGGACCGACGTTTTACATGCCCATCCTACGCAAGGATCATCTTTATTTTCTAACAATCGGTTGATTAGCCCGCATTTCCCTAAACCAACCAAGAAACAGCAACACAAAGTCGTTGTCCCTCCGCGGGGTTCGATCCCACGACCTCCGGTTTGTAAGGCAAGCGCCCACTCCACTAAGACAACGGAGGCGGACTTAGACATATGTTAATGACATATTTATTTTTAATTCTTGCGGTATTCCAAATGTATATTAAAATGCCTTAATGAGTTTTAATGAGACGAAAATGTTTACAAATATTTAAATTTACAAACAGCAAAAATGAACCTTTGAACAAAGTTTGCAGTTTCCGTTCTAGGGAGAAAAAAAAGCTAAAAATATATATTTAATACGCGAGCAATGAAATATTCCACTGACCCAAATAACAGCGTATAAATTGTTCATGGATATCGTAAATCACTCTAGGTTATATTTATTCTGAGTAACGCCTGGGTTGACGAACATTAATAGATAAATATTGGTGTTCAAACAAAATTGTGCGGTGAAAAAAGACGCGCACATTTTCGCCGGAAAATAATACCACAGCGGCTGTTCAGTGTTTTCTGGAAAAAGTTCGCGTCATACGTGTCCCTCGTCACACGAAATTGAATGGCTAATATTGTTACTGTTCTATGGAACAGACTAAAAATAGCGAGAAGATGATTTGTCTTATTTTACCCTTTATATAGCCGTCATAAAATAAAATATGTATGACTTTTGGGGATGCCGGATGGCCATGTCTACCTTTCTCTTTTCCCTTCAAATCCTTATCCTTTCCAACAAACCTCTTCTATCCAAATTCCCACACATACGTAAGTACTCGGATGTTGTGTGTGGACGAAGGAATTACTTATCAGGTGAACCGTCTGCTCGTTTGTCATCCTTTCCATACAAAATAAATGATAAGACTATATTTCTCTACAGTAAATTTACTTTCGAGTTTCATGCATTGTAAAAGTGCAACAGCAGTATATCGGACAACATTATGTCGTCTCTTTTCATGCGAATAAGTTAGTCTTTCATCGGTTTGCCAGGATGAAGTTGTGTATAGAACACCGGTTTCTTAGGGTGCGAACATTTTGGGAGAAGGAAATTATATTTTTATATTCTAGAATATTCCCGAATATTAAGACTGGTAGTACTACGGATACTTAAACGGAAACAAACATTTAATTTATCAAGTATGATTGATTCAAGAGCCATGGCATAGTAACAATAATATCCACAATGTTGCTTGTTTTTTGGATATAAAGAATCCCATAATCATAAACCCTATAGCATGTATTGCAAGGGCGTTTAAGATACATAAAATCTATATCTGCACACACTCAGATTTAAAACAATGTTAATGTAGTCCATAGAAATAATTGTTCCTGGTGGGAAACGAACCCAAGACGACGGAAGTAATGGCTTACCAATGTGCCATTTGGTCATCTATCAAAACATCTCCAGGGCTTGACTTAATTTGTACACAGGCTTTACTCGTTAATACTTATGAACGACATAAAACCTTGACTAGTTAATTAAAACGCAAAGGGCTTTTGAATCGGTCGGGGAGCCTTATTCTCGATCCGTTTAACTTCGCTTCTGCGAGCCGTGTTTCGGCTCTATTTATACGTAAACGTTTCATTTGACCTGGGCGTTTTGCAGACAGGTTAAAAATATAACACGCAATTAAGAGGACAGCCAGGGGGTTACGGCGCCCGCTCATGCGAGAGCTCTGGCTGCCTCCCGCCCGCTCATATTACTTTTGCTTACTAATTAGAACCGCGCTTTAAAATTTTAACAGAGATTTAAATAATTGGATTGTAAATAAAAATGTATATTAATATTAGGAATTATGTTCTTGACAGACAAAAAAAAATTATTAGTTATTTTATTTATTTAAACTTTATTGTAAATCCTTATGATAAGGACACAAAAGGTGTACTTATTGCCTTTAAGGCATTCTCTACCAGTCGACTTATGGTGTCGTGAGATTTACTGGGTAGGATTAACAAAACGAAATAAAGTTTGAACAAAAAAAAATTTAAACTTTAAAAAGGTGTATAAATATAAATTTATGTATTTATATTATGCATGCATATTACTTAATTAATAGGTAAACATATGCTAGTTAAATGTTTGATAATACGTTTTTTACGTATGTTTACCATTTCTACTGTAATAATAAACCAATTTTGAAAATCTTTTTAATATGATATATTTTTAGGCGGTGCCATGAATGTTCATGAAAACACCGTCTTTTATATTATATTATAAATTATTTTTTAAACAAACATAACTGTATTAAATATGAACAACATGAAAGTTTATGTAAGAAATTTTCTGTTAAAATAATATTCGTTGTAATATTCAGTTTTGAATTCTTCTCCAAAATCATCTTATGTAAAGTTCACTCCATCTCACGACAGAAAAATTGCAAACGCACGTCAAAATTAAAACTGATAAGTCTACCACTAAATCATTCCTCGGTTATCAATCGATGCTTTCGTCCAATGTTTGGTGGCACTTTACATTAAAACTTTCATATAATAAGAGCCAACTGCATATTATATTGTAACCAGAAATAGTGGCAGTCAGCGACCTGTGATAATTTAACCTTACTCAGAAGTTGACACAAATATACGGAGCACCTCAATTTCACAATCATGAGATCGAGTGAGTAACCTTCCAAGTTATGGTATATATTCAAAATGGATCATATTGGCAGTTTACTTCCTCGAATTCTATTTATGCGATACCAGTACAAAGTTGTCATGACATTCCATTTAAGAAAAAAAACACCCCATCCAAATAAAATATTAATCATTGCAAGGGTGGAAATGAAATTTGATTTCAGTTAGTATCATCATAATGTTAATACGTGAACCACCTCCGTAGCCTAGCGGTATGGGCCCTTGCTTTGTAAACCGAAGGTCGTGGGTCCGATTCCCGCGGGGGTACATTGACTATGTGTTGTTGTTTCTTGGTTGGATTAGGGCAATGCGGGCTCATCACCCGATTGCCCGAAAAGAAAGTTGATCCATGCGTCGGAAGGGCATGTAAAAAGTCGGTCCTGCGCCTGATCTCTCTCCGGTCATGTCCGTCCGGATATCCATCCCATCGGGCTATGAGAGTAAAGGAAAAGAGTGCACTTGTGTTTGCGTGTACATTTGTGTACTATAATATCTACTGCGCAGTTGGCTAATCTCAGATTAGATTGGCCGCCGTGGCCGTAATTTCGGTTTACTTTTACGGACTTTATAATACGTGAACCAAAAATTTGTCCGCCGGGTGGCGCTTCAGTACATCAACTCACACAGGTAAAAGCGCGGGGATCATATTTTATACAATGTGTTGTAAGTGGTAGCTAAAACGATGCTTGGCTAGGCCTGCTACCGACTGTTATTTTTTAAGGAAAAGACGACAAACGAGCAAACAGTTCAATCAAGTTTAAGTGATTCCATCGCCCATGGTTACACAAAATCCGGAGAGTCGTGTGTGCGTTGTCAAGAAATTGGACAAAACAGGTTTAGTAGACAGGACGGGTCGGAAATATATTAAGGATTAGGAGGGGAAAGGAATGGGAAAAGAAGAGAGAAGGAATGGTCATCTAGACTACTCAGAGTCTACCCAGAAAGTCATTCATACTTTATGCAGATTTTGTGTAGGGTGGTACTTCCCCGGGAGAGCACGACCATATAAAAGCAGCAAAGGATGTGAAAGGATTTTATGCTCTATCAACTTAAAAAGTCTATATTAATATTAATGTAATTAATGTGGAAGTTCTGTAAATTTGGACGTTTGTTACTCCATCACACTAAAACGAATGGATTGATTTGGATGAAATTTTATAGAGAGATAGTTTATTAGCTAAATAAACATATATGATAGATTTTGCAGGAATTCAAAATAACATCACGCGGTTAAAGCCTCCAGTAAACTATAAGCACGAAGATCTGTGGCAACTCACTTCACCGGTAGTGGCGACGTAGCCCGTGATACCGATGTTAATAGGGAACCGGCTCTCGTAGGGCGAGGTCCTCGGAGTACCAGGGTCCGTCTCATCGCCGGCCTCCAGGTCGAACACTCTAGAGAAACTGCCCTTCGACGCCTCGTGCACTAGCAGGACCTGCAACAATAGATTATTCTGTTATATTTTGTTGACCAATAGTTGGCTTCACGGAACGTCGATACGACTCCGGATCATATATTTGTATGATACACAAATAATAAAAATAAATAACGAATTCAATTGCGTTTATACAGATTGATTAGTTATTAAAGGAAAGCACTCGGTACTTGCTTCCTTGATTTATGTAATAAAATTTAAAAAAAACTTTCCAATAAATGAATGAAGTGCGGCGGTACAGCGCGGTGTCTACATAGCTGAGCATGCCATGTGTCCCCGCTAGGGCGAACATGAATTGCGTAATATTTTTTTTAACTTTAGATTGTGTTTGCTCAGTGGTACACCAATATTTATTTTTAATAATAGTTTCATTCTTCATATATGATTCCTATATACACCGTTCTCGAATATTGAAAGCGTCTCACCAGTGACCTTGTATAGTGGTAATCGAGATAACAGTGTTTATGGTCAGGGGACAGCAGCCTCGTAGTAGGTTTTAGTTATCTTACCTTCATTGTTATGTGTATTAATTAAAACTTGACTGTTCGCAGAATTTTTCGCGATTCTGCGAACAGTCAAAAAAAGTCGAAAATTCCTAAATCTATTCGGCACTTAGCTTTTGATCACAGCGTAATTTGCGTAAAAGTGGTCAATATGAAACAAACTTTTTGTGCGTATTAGATTTCCTTCGGGATTCGCCCGCTTACCCTAGGTCCCGTTACATATTTCAGTATTTAAGACGTCATGTTACAATTTATTCATGTCTATAGGCCTGGAAATTCTGAATCTCTTGGGCGCGATATATTTCTTTAGATGTAAAGTAACTCGCATTCTTACCTGTACCATGGGTAATATAAAAAATAAAATAACTGGGACAGTCGAAACGATTTTGTTAGTTTGTACTTTGTTATTACTCAACTCGAAGTGAATTTCGTTAGTAAAGGACATTTGTATATGACTTACCGTACCAATTTGCATGAAGTTTTTTTTTTAGACAATAGGCTTTTTATATTAAATACTACAGAAGTTCTTTTCGCAAAGAAAACCCGGTTTTCGGAGATATTTGATAAAATTGGAAAATCGATTCGTAGAAAACAGTTTCTGTTGCATTCTACATCTTCAGACCTACATGTGTGTAAAGCAAATTTCATACTTCTATACATTAAATTAAATTCCCTGTTTAGAACTAAAATTCATAGAGCGTAATGTAAAAATTATGGAAATAATTTTGATCTAGATGCATGAGACGTTTTGGACATTGTCCCTTGTAATGTTAAAATAAGGTTAATTTTAACATTACAAGGGACAATGGCCAAAAAGTCTCATGCATCAAGATAAGAGTTTATGTGTTTGAAAGTGAGTTATAATATCAACACCAAGATATATTCAGCGACAGTGCCAAATAGTAATCAGGACAGATATAAACATTTATGCACATATATTTACTAATATTATAAATGGGAAAGTTTATATTTGACTGTTTGTTTTTTCTCATCACGCATTACGTTACATTATTTGTTTTTACATACGGATTGTTACTTTAAGAATTTTATATTACAAGAATTAACATATCGATACCTTAATTTGCAAACCAGCTAACTCCACTTCTATCAAACACTTGGAGTTCGAGAGATGATTTGCAACAATTTTAAATCTGTTGTTAATAGAATTCTTTTTAATAAATAGTTATTCGTAACCTGTCTGGCTTTTCTACGCGATGAATTTGATTCTTTCTTGTAATGAGTTTGAAATATATTACAATTTTCTTGGTTTACCTGACAAAAATACTCAAATGGAGTAAGCTGGTTTGCGAATAAAGGTATCAATAAAGAAAATTACGCGAGTGAAATTAAGGGGAGCAGCTAGTAACCTAAAAGTAAAATATATGATATAGAAGGAAATGATGGCTTTTCTATACTAAGGTAATGGCAAAGAATTCTTTTTGAAAACTTGTAAGACTTCTTTTTCTACGAATCTAAAACGATATACGTAGACAACTTGCCCGAATTGCGAAAAAAAAAGATTTGCGGTGAAAAACCAAGCTTAACTAAGCAATATATAATTTGTATATTAAATAATCATGAATTTAACACATCCACCATGACCTTAAATATTTTAATTAGTTTTCGCCGAAGTTCTGTGTACAGATTTATTATTTTTTGTGCGCTTTAATCCGTTACGAGGCCGGCGACGTGCAATTTTTGGGAATAAATTGAAATTCTTTGTTCGAGAACACCAGTTTGTAAACTTCATTCGGTACCCGCCAATGGAATTTTCAAGCATTCCTGATTTTTTTTCTAAAGCCCCCATAGAAAACGGGGACTGCTTTTTTTTTATAAATAGTGTTCTTTGTTTGAAAAATACTCGTGTCCGGGCAACGTTTATTTCATAAAAGAAGAAAAATCTCAAACGAATTTAAACATCACTTCAAACGCGGCCAACAAAAAGCTATGCATACATAATGCGTTTTTAAATTTACGCTCAAAACAAATTTCGATTTTTCAACAATTTTATACGTGTTTTATACAACACGCAGATAAAATATTATGGTAAGATAACAAAGAACGAATGTTATGTCATGCAATTTGTTACCTGCGGTTTATGCATAAAAATTATTCGAATTTTGTAACATTTTTCATTAATGCCTCGCTCCCATGAGTTAAAGCGTGAAGTTATAAAGCCTAAAGCCATTCTCTATCAATAGGCTAGCTAACACAGCAATATTTTTTCTATTTATACCGAGAATTACCGAGATTAGTGCGTTCAACCAAACCGAGCCCTGGTAGCTTAGTGTCCGGGCGCTCGCTTTCAATTCTGTTTATTCGATTCGACGAGTTCGATTCCCGGTGCCGGCACCAACAAAATTGCTAATTTTCTAATTGCAATTTTAAATGCAGACGTACCACGTGCTCAGCGGTACAGGAAACCATCGTGAGGAAACCTGCATATATTAGAAATAACAATGTGTGGGATTTGTTCCGTTTGGCCAGCAGTGCGACAAATTAAAAACATAAGCTGCTACTATTACTACTACTAACCAAGCAAACAAACTATTCAACTTTATTATATCAGTATAGATATGAGTTAAACTTGTACTTGGCAGGTGATTTTTTATAATTTTAGCACGCCTGTGTGCACAATATTCAGCAGTTAATGAATACATTATTTTTCTTATCAGTTTTACATTTAAAAAATAAATGCCAGCGCGATCTTCATTGTTTTACTAGTTGGCCCAGCACACGTCAAAGGTTTTACCCCTTGAATTAAGAATTGTGTAATTTGCAATAAACTTTTCAGGCAATTTATAGAAATATAATGAAATCTTTGAAGTGGGACCAAATAACAAACGTGTTAATTTTCATTAAGAATAAAAATATTGTCTGCGTTTGTTAACTATAGTTTTATAGTAGGTATGCGTCATGATAGAATCGTTGTTGTAACATTTGAAACATGTTTAAAGACACAATACAAGTATCTGTAATCTAATATACATTTAGAATTATAGGAATACAGATTTAATTTTATATAAATGTACTTCTTTGAAACTAAGCGTTTTCCTTTAAAGCAATCGTAGTGGACTCCATTTTTGTAAGTACTTGGTGATTTACATAAAGCGGTAAAACAAATTGTGACTAGACTAGAGTATTGCACAGATACGGTATAAAAATGTCTGGCACTAAAAGCACATGGAAGCTTAGCATTCGCCTTAAGGGCGTGCACACACTAGTGTGCTTCGAAGATAAGTTTTACTGCGAAAAGGGCAAGGACCTAGTTCATGCACTTAACATATTCACGTTTCAGATGTCTATTAGTCAGTTAACATCGGGTATACCATCGTTTTGTTGATGGCTTCCTTTTACTTTTAAAACAGTTTATATACTTTTAATGATTACACAATAATACGTCGCATTTTATGCTTAGTTACGGTCGATAAGGTTATTAAATCAAGTTAAATTTCACCAGTGAATCACTTAATACTTAACCACAAAATTATAATTCTCATTCTCCTCACAAAAACCCAAATTAAGACTTGGCCAAACCCATACAACGCTGAATTACCAAATAGATTCGATAACACCCTGCGAAAATATGTAAAAAAACCAATTCGCGTTGAGGCCGCATGGTGGACTATGCCCTATACTCTCGTTCTAGAGGACATCTTAGACCAGCAGTGGTATAATTAAAAAATAGGCTGCTACTTTACTTAAACTTTGTTAAAAATCATGCTACATGTGGAAATTTCCTTACAATAAGGTCTCCAGCAAAAATATTAAACCCTTATGTTATTGTCCAATCTGTAACCGACCGTGAGACCGTAAAGACACGTTTCCCTTTATGGTTACTTCGAATCACTTGGAAGCTGGTAGTAAAGGGTATGGGATATCACAGGATTGTTTTCAGACAGCATTAATTAAAGTAATAACTTTTGACCTAAGACTTTAAACGGGATCCAGAAAACATTTATGAGAAAAATGTCTTAAAGCTTAAATACTTTTAACCGTCTTCAAAGAAGGAGGAAGGTTCTCAATTCGAATGTATATTTTCTATATACGTTCGCGCATATCTCCGGCATTTATGAAACGGTTTTGAAAATTCCTTTTTATCTTGTAGGGTATTCTTCCGGAATTAATGATTCCCATAAAATTATCAGGAAAATCGGTTCAATAATTTTTGTTTTAGATCAAAATAAAAAAAATATTTCATGTGTTTTATATATTATTTTTAATGTTAAACTTATGAGTAATAAATAATAGTTTAAATATAACTAAACACCCGTTTTAAAATTAAAACAATTTTTTTTAATAAAAATGTGTTATCATAGATCCTTAAAACGTGTGCAAACTTTCAAGTTGACTAGACTTTCCGAAGTTGGTGAAAATTGCGTTGAAAGATTCCGTTACATACATACGAACAGATGAAGCTGCTATAACTACGTAACAATATAAATATAAAAAAAGCTTTTCGAAAACAATCCAAAATTCCTTCTGTGATTCTATCTAGACATCCCTACGCCATTTAGCTGATTGAATCTTGAATTGTATGTGAATACGCCAATAGTCTAAAAGAAATGAAGAAATTGCTTTCTGAACGGCAATGACTCAAGGCAGACAAATGTATGAGTGAAACTTCTAGCCGGTTGATAAATGATACACAAATTTATTACATATCTATTCCCCGTCTGAATTCGATGTGAAATTTCTTAAAACAAGCCAAAATGTGGTATTTACACTCTAATCCGTTAAATAGTACTTTGTACTAACATATTTTATAATTTAAATTCGTTTTTTATTTCTATGTCCCATTGATTTGTGATTTAATAATGAAAAAATTACTTATATTATTAACTTATTATTATTAACTTATTAATATTATCATTTTTGTTATAACTTCCTAACCTCATGGAAATCGAATTTGAAAATTCTGTAATATACGATTAACAGAGTGTTTTTAAAAAAGTGACTTATCGTGTAAAAGTTAAATGATATGACACTAAAAATTTCAAAATATATTTTTATATTAAAAAAAATAACAGTTCGATTGTTTGATTGGACTAGCGAATCTAAGGAATAACTAGGTCGATTTAAAAAAACAAAGATCGTGTTGGTCGTTAAGGCTATATAACACTGGAACTATGATCTATAGGAGTATAATATCAATGAATATAGCTTATAATTTAAGTTAAACTATCCATAAATACACAACAGAATGATAACGCTCAAACATTGGCATTTTTTTTTCCATGAAATTAAAAATACCAGATTTGGCTAGATTAATTCCTTCAATATATTCACCGTTTCATATTTGAACCCCTAACAATTTCAGATATTGGATCCACGTCCATTATTACACGTACAGATCGCGATCGTATCTCACTCTACATCAAAGATTGTCCTTAATATCTCATCCGATCGAGCCGAATTCGCGGCCATTTTGACAGGGGCGAATTTGTCTTCCATTAAGGCCGCGCCGTTGCCGCGCATTGTTCCGCCATAATCGAGTTTCTTTTGGAAATGATCCAATAAAGAGTGGCTCGGGGATCCGCAGGATGTACGTCATACCGTTCAATGGTGTGTGTGCACGGCCGATCTTTCCCAGTCAAGGCGAATCCTTGAACTGTATTCCTATCGCACCGTTTTGTGCGCGCGCTCTCGTTTGGTTGCTTTATCCTGAGACCTACATAAGGCACTATATTATTAATATTATTACTTATTAGGTATACTATATGCGGCTAGGCAGAGTACACTTGTAGCAAATGTTGGAAAACAAATACAGTCCCTTAAATATAGAACATTCCGGTTTTTGTTCAACCTTCCTTCCGGCTCGGTCGTGGTAAAGTACATTTCATATTATTTTTTCTTATCGAAAAATAAAATATTTATAAAATGTACTTTAACACCATGTTGACCAAAAATGAGAAAGTTTTCGTTTGTCTATCATTGTGAATATTTCTTTTGTAAATAATCTTCGTTGACGCCATAAACAACCATGTGCAAATTATTTTTGTTATCCATCTTCCAAAGCGTGCCGCTTTTGTCTGTTTATAAAATATGTGAATCGCAGCAATTGAACGTGAAAGCGTAATAAATAAAATCACTACCATAGGAATAAAATTAGTAAGGCTATCATGAAAAATATACATGTTTCTCTTTAAATTTTCTTTACAAAAGATTTATAAGAAATCCATATCATTAAGCATAGTAATTCCCTAGTAATATCGAAAATAATGAAATTTAAAGATAGCGAATAATATAAAAAAAAACCTTCGATCAAAATGCATTGAGTTGTTTAAACGCAATAAACAAACACACATACTGCGCCGATAACTAATTATGGCGACATCGCGTTTAAGGTCGACCAACATAAACACCGTTGCATAAGGAAAAGCGGAGCGGGACAGTCGTAAAAGCCCATACATCGTTACACCGCCGATTCAGAATAAATATCCCGACGTTTTCCGCGTATTAGACGACGAAAATAACTGGAACAGGGTTAGACAAGTGGGCGGCGGTGTTAACACGAGTGCCGTACAAAGTGTAATGAAAATTGTTAAAACTTCGAGAGCCTTCTACGTGTGATTTCCCCGGGGCGGGCGGTTTCGTGGGTGTATGCAGATCGTTTTTGATTTTCATTGCTGTGTGCATGTGTGCGTGAGGGAATTTCACTTCGAGCGGCTCACCCGAAACTTTCCACTCGAGTTTCGTTTCGAAATTTCAACTTTACAATTTCAAGTGGGGTTCGGTGGTCTACAGCTTTGTTGTACGTTTATTACGGGGTTCCATTTTGAAGTTAACATTATTGTCTGGAGACAATACGACAGTTCTACTTAAGTAAGGAAAAAGTGTAAATATAGGGTCAATTTTACGAATAAAATTATGGTGATAGCAATTGCTCTGTATATATATTGTACAGCGAAACTTATTCCGTTATTATCACAAACCTATTAATTACGTAACTTTTTTACAATGAAACCATAATCCGTTTCGAAGTGAACGAAACCACATGAAAACTATGTGCCGTATTCATTGATAAGCAAAAAAACCTACATACACAGTCGCGAACAAAAGTAACATTCAAAGCCGTCCCTAATTTTACATTTTAAATTTGTAAATAATATTATTTCTTTGTGTTGTAAATTCAAACTTATCTACAGGATTTTTTATTTTATAATTATTAATGGAAAAGTAGGCCAACGAGCAGACGGCTCACTTGGTGGTAAGTGAACACCGCCGCCCATAGAGTCCTGCAACATCAGAGAATTCGCAAGAGCCGGCCTTTAAGATAGGAGTAAGCTCTTTTCTTGAAAATCCATAGTGCGTGTCGGTCCGGAAATTCCACTGGCGACAATTAATTCCATAAGGAAATCATGCGTGGCAGCACATGCAATATCCAACACATGATTGGATTTGTCGTTTTTTAAGGAAATAAGTGAAATTTAAAAAAGTGCGTCTGTTTTTAAGACGTCGATTGCAATAGCCGTATGGCTGTTCTTGGTAGGGTTCTACCTTGAGTCATAGCTGTGTCGCGTCGACCGATGAAAATTATAGATAAACAAGATAAAGTTGTATCATTATATCGGATGTTTGCCATAGATGGCGCTGGCAGCTCTAGTTCCAACCGGATCCGCCCGTTATGTAGTACCGAGTGAAAATTTACATTCATCTTTGGTAACCCGCGTCGCTTTTATCCCATGAAAAAGGAGCCTATGCTGACAAACATAAAATAATAGAGGCTGGACCAAAAAATATCTTCCAATAGATATGTATTTCATTGAAGACAAAACTTATTACGCTGTATAAATATGCCCTTGTATATTTTTTTCTAACATGCTCACACGCGAGCATATATCACAAATCCGCCGTTGGCCACGATCCAATATTCCGATACATTGTCGAACTTTATACATACAGACATCATACAACTAAAGCGCCCGCCAAAAACTAAGATCTAAGTGCCAAAAGCGTTCACACTAATAAAGCGAGAGAATCTCATCTCATTTTTGTTTATCGGCGACATTCGCCCGAGGGGAATAGCACAATACAAAGCGCAATAGAAGTCTGTATGAACAAGCAAAGCTAAATATACTAGCTTACATGCTAACATATAAATTGGCATATTTAAACGGTCAGAGTCTTCGGTCAGTTATTAACGCGGTATTCGAGCGTTCTCTTTTAACATATTTGAAATTCCCTTGTGAACATGAAACGAGGAA
This sequence comes from Graphium colonna, assembly GCA_025505425.1. Taxonomy (NCBI): domain Eukaryota; kingdom Metazoa; phylum Arthropoda; class Insecta; order Lepidoptera; family Papilionidae; genus Graphium; species Graphium colonna. The sequence continues at coordinate 2,898 of JAOCPS010043982.1, read as the reverse complement.
AATTATAATGTTTAAGATAATTTTATTAAACACTACTGACTTATTTGTTGCTATCCAAGGAAACGGTTTCCTTTCTTATCATAGCGGCAGATATTTAAATCCCTAACAAAAAAGCTAACGTCCATTAACTTTATGAAGCTTACTAACAGTTTATATTGCCCATGTTTTCATTAGAATGATGATTGAATAGACGATGGAATTCAGGAACACAAGTTTCCTTCTTCCGATGGCTATTTTGATTCGAACGAACTTAAAGCGGACTAGTAGCTTCAGCTGAAGTGAAAAGATGACAATGGGTCGACCCGGAAGATAATTAATTTATTCATGGTCACTGTTAGATTTTACTACCGACAAAAATCAAATCAATACACCATTTAGGACATAATATAATTTTATTTGTTTATTTACTTTAATATATAAAAACTAAATAGTATATTCGTTTAAACGCACTATTCTCTTAAACTATCACGGACCATCGCAAAAAATAATATTTTTGTATAAGAGGAAATACAGCATAGTGGGTCTTTTTTCCGATTCGGTGTTAGTATACTTGACTATCAATAAGCCAGTATTAATTTTAATTGAAACAGGTAGTTAGTATATATCCGCCTCCGTAACCTATTGGTATGGACGCTTACTTTACGAACTGGTCGTGGGTTCAAACTCCGCGGAAGAAAACGACTCTGTGTTATTTTTTCTTAGTTGGTTTAGGGCAATGCGGGCTGATCACCCAATTGCCTGAAAAGAAAGATGATCCATACGTCGGATGGGCATGTAAAAAGTCGGTCCCGGTAGTCAAGAACATATTTGGCAGTCGTTATAGAATGTCAGTGTCTTCTAGTATCCTGACAACTAATCCATCCTTCGAATTCAGCTTATCCCCTCAGCTGGTAAATCACTTTCAATATTCAAGGTTATTATATGTGGGGATCATATATAAAAAATAAATGTAATATTCGGAAAAAAATATTAATTGACCACTGAGTAAACTTAATCGAAAGTTAAGTAATTATTTACGAAAGCCATGGGCTTCCTAGCTGATGCGGCGTGCGAGGCCGTATTTTCGGGTCATTGAACTGCGCCAGCTGGCCATTTGTTCACTGCTGGCATTGTATCTACGCTTTATTTATTTGAAACTTTTGTCGAAAACTATGCCCCTTATTATATTACACAAATATGATGACAATCGAGTACCGAGTGCTATCGTTTAATATCGTAGGTCAAATATGTGCAATTGACGCAAAACTTCAATCGAATTACGGAGCGGAGCGATCAGAGACCCAAGAGACGCCAAAATCAATGAATCATCGCTGCGTTTATAATTTGCGTCCGACAAATGAGCGGCCGGCCGCCTCGCATCTACATTTTATCATTTACATTGATTTACTATTATGGCATTAGCAAACGTCTTACTGGGGTTACGCCTACAAGTATATTTAACACGTTTTCTTGTTTAACTCCAAATTACTATTTTGTTATGGGAATTGAAGCTTTATATTTTTTACGCAGGCATTATCACTGCTAGCCTTTGCAGATCCGACGAACATGTGGTGGCCGGCGCTTAGACCGCCTGGCCTTAAGCCTAGTTTAAGAGTGGCTAGCTCAAGGACTCCCAGGGGAATGCTGTGCTAACTGTAAGCTCTGATGTTAAAGTTGCAATAGTATTTCACAAACATAAATTCCACATATACGAACACCTAGATCCGAAATAATCATCTGTAAGCTTACAAATATTTGGTTTGGTTTGGAATCGAACCAACGGTTCGCAATCTCAAAACCCAACTGCTTTGCAACTGCGTCCACTGCTCATAAATATTGATGAGATTAGACATTTGCGGCCGCAGATCATATCTAACGAAAGGGTTGGTTTGCACACTGAGTTAGGTATGTATATAATTCAAAAAGCCCCTCCTCTCTCAGATTTGAACTTTGATAGATCTTATAAGGTAGAGTCGTGGTAGCCCAGTATCCCGGCGCTCGCCTTCAATTTTATTTACTCGAGGCGAATTGTCAAGTTTCTAATTGCAATTTTAAGTGCTGACTTACCACGTGCTTGAATAAGCCCAATACTATCTTTTGTCTAGAGGGGCCAATGCTGGGTATTGGCACAATTTAAAAATAGGATTACTAAATTTTATAAATTAACGAAATAAAACAATTATTACTCCGGGACACGGATCATACGCATCAAAGAACTTTTAAGAAGGTTTTAATTATTTACTTACATAAACATTTCGGCAAGTTCCAAATATCTCACAAATGGCATATTGATACGCAACATGATTGTGTAGAATTCTATGAACAAAACTGTGAATCTATAAACACCGTTTTGTTTTATTTTTTGTATAGTCTATGCGAATCGGAAATATTTCAAAAGGTAACAAAAAGAACCTACCGGAATAAGTTAAATCTCGTAAGTGTATGTACAAGTACATGTCAAGTATCATTTAGCAGTCAGCTGTGGGCACGCATGAACTTACCAAACTTTTTAACCGACTTCAAGAAAGGAGGAAGTTACTAGTATATGTTCGGCTTTATATCTATGTATGTAACTTTTCTATGGACGTCCCCCCATTTCTCCGAAAATTATGAACCTATTTTTTTTTATTTGAAATGATGAGCATAAATTACGTTATACGAGGGTGCGTTTTTAAGTTCACGGAATGAGAGGGATGGAGGGGAGTGATTATGCTTATTAGGACCGTAACGTGTTCAGTGACTCATAATTAGTATATATACGAGCTTTCATTGTTATAAGATAACTAGTCTTTGAGTTATCGTCAACCAAGCAACATAATCCGGAGTGAAAAGTGAAAAATGGAAAAAATTGAACATCGTGCCGTTATAAAGTTCCTTACCAAGCAAGGAAAATCAGTTCCGACCATACTAAATGAGATG